>CAEFZY010037049.1:0-10915 GCA_903066815.1 Brachyrhaphis roseni
TTTGTTCATTTAAAAAACACACAACAGCATGGCGGCTCCTCCTCATGCAGATTACTGACATGGTTTATGTTGATTTTCATTGAAATCCCGTCAGGATCAGCAGCATGTTGCCTCAGTTATTAGTATGAATAACTACACTACAGAATATGACTTTTGTCATTTGTGTTTTACAAGTGATTGTAGCATAACAGCCACTACTTAGCATAGCCACTGATGACTGCAGATGAACTGTTTTCTTAGAACAGTACTGTGTTTTTCTGCCATTATCACAGCATTGAGACAATCTCCTGGCTCTGAGTGGTTGTTGAGGGGTGCATTTCTGCAGATTGCAATAGCAGGAGTTGGAGGAGAAGCCTGAATATTATTTATTTTTATTTTTTTAGTACACAGATGAGCTGTCTTATATCATACTGTACTGAAACAGTTACAGTTTTGGAAAGTATGTAAAAATGCATTCCTTTTATGACTCTTGCATTAATCGAGAGGTTACTCCTCCCGGCTGGCAGCAGGGCAACCCGGGTTCGATTCCCGGCTCCGACCACACTACATTTCGTTGCTTGTACTTGTGACAATGCAATGACAATAAAGTTGAATTATTATTATTATACTGCAGGTGCTAGTGGACAAACTTACCTTGATGCACTGCTATGAAGTATTGAAAAGATGTGTTGATGATTGCTGTCGATCGTAACATTGACCTCAAAAAGGCTGAGTGGATGCCAAGCACGTTTGGTTTTATTCTCATTTTTTTGTATTTCCAAAGTACAGTTTGTCTAATAGCACCCTCTAGTGATCAGAAGCTAAGATACGGGTCACCGAGATTGTTTTGGTTGGTGTTGTACCAACCTGTTCATTCTAAATAAGACCTAGTTTGAATTGAATTTCTTCCAGGTTAAAATTAAATTATTCATGTTCATAGGTTAGCAACTTATAATTTAAATGAAATTCACAGTTTCAGCATGAACAGATGTTCATTGACCTTTGATGACCTCTATAATTTTTTTTTTATATCTTTAAAATTATAGCGGAACAAACACAATTTTTTGCTGCACAAACCAGCACAAACATTTGACACCAATTTTGTCTGATATTTGAAAAAGGGGGGCTGGGTGGGGCAACTTCAGTCAGGTAGGAGGTCTAACCGTTAGTAACCATGGAGACAATGCCGCACCATCATGTAGCGAAGCACTTATGAATAAAGGTTAGCATCTGGTGTTTTGTACACTTTTAGGGCTGCTCTGGTTTAAGGGAAGATGCTGTTGATTGACATACTGATATAAATCATGTGTGAATTCTGACAAAGTCGGCCCTTTGATCAACATCAGGAGGGAGTAACTGTGGGTCGGTGTCTAGGCTATTTCCAACCTTTGTAAATACCGCGTCTATGCGCCCCAACCAGGTCACAGACAAATTATCTTGACTCGAACAAGTAGAAGCTGTGCATAAATTGGCAAAACGAATAGAAAGAAAAAAAATATCAGTCACTCTGTTCAATACCATAGACATAATAAGGGGTAGACCCCGCTTTGGCTGCTTGGTCGCAGGAAAACATTATCAGCTGTGGGATATTTTGGTTCAGATCGTCAGACTATTGATGTGAGGACTCGGGGGCATAACTTTTCACAAGTAGGAAGAACATATTGTTTATATTTTGTGAATAGAATTGTATTTAAATCCAGCAGCGAAATGCCAGCAAACATTAGTTATAGTGCTTGGTGTGATATCGGGGTTCAGCCCCCACTATGAAGGCTAACAGAGATTTTGTAATTCTTGAAAAGTTTTAATTATTCTCTAACAATGATTTAGATTATCTGACACGAGTGCTATCTTAGAAATAAATATTATATATTTTATTATATGTTATTATTATTATACTATATATTACATGTTATAATATATTATTATCATTGTTATTATGTTTTTTAACTAATTGACCAGTTTACATAGGTGGAAAAGACTATTATTTATACATAATTCTTTCACTCTATGAAAAGTAAGATCCCAACTCTCCCGTTTTTGTTTTGAAGGTTTTCTAAAGACAATGATATGAGGAAGAAATGGGAAATGTCTTTAAGGAGCTGGATTCACTGCACAGCATGGATGAATCTCAGCTGCTGAATCACCCTTAAGCTAGAACTCCTTGTCTGGAAAATATGAAAAAATAAAATAAAACTACATGTATCATGTACTGTATATACAAGTACATATGAATATGTATAGCTTAATATATATTATTCAGTATTAATAATTATTGAATCATCTTTGTTTCTCTATATTATAAAGTGCTTGTATATTTATATAAATATGTATATTAAACAAAGATAAAAACATGAGTGGCTGTGTGTTTTGTAAAATACTGATCATACATCAAATCAGAATATCCTACTTCTATTCTATTGTTTTCCACACTAAGAATATTTAGTATTAAGAAAATATTCATTAACCTTAATTTTTAAAACAAAACAATCATCATGTGTAATCAAGCTTAATAAAATTTGCAATAGTTATTGTTTTAAAAAATCTAAGCAAATGAAATTCAAACCACTAATCACTAAATTTCTCAAGGTTTTCACCTACTCTCTTACTTTCAACTCTATTGCCTTAAACATTTATTTTAAGCTAGTGGCAAAAGCACAGTTTGTTTTTCATTAGATGAAACAGCTCAGCATTTATATGACTGAAATGTCTGTTTTCTGCGACAGAATACATATTTTTGGTTGCAACAAATCACAAAAATCTAATTTTCTGTCCTACTTATAGCAAAGCTCCATCGCATATCAGAAACCTGATTGTTTACATCGCATATCAGGAATCTTATTGTTTCTTGTTGCTCATACAAGACTTTCTTATTGCGCATTCATTGTTTTATTAAATGAAAAACAAACTGGGGTATGAAATTACAATAATCTGTCTTTAAAATATCCCAGCTTGTAATACCCATTAATTGATGGGCTGGAAATCTTCTTATTTTATAATATTTTCAAAGATTGGTACTTAACTGTGTTTGTCACTTTTTAAAAATCTTTCATACCCAAAGTTGAACTCTTGTGTTCACATGATTACTGAATGTGGAAGAAATAAGAAAAAAAAACAATTTATGAGGGTTTTTATTATTATTATTTTTTTGTTCCCCACCAGGGGGCTTTTTGTGGCTCTAGTGTCTCTTATTAGACAGTAGGCTGACAGGATGGGGGTAAGGAGAGGGAGGAAGACATGTGGCAAATATCGTCAGGTCCGAGAATCGAACCTGCGACGGCCGCGTTGAGGACTCAAGGCCTCCAAATGTGGGTTGTGCTATCCCCTACGCCACCATGGCACGCCCCTTATTATTATTTTTAAACCAAAAAAACACACACAATTTGAGACTGTATTAGACTTTATTCACTTGTCAGGAAGAGATCAAGTGTGACTCAATGCTGTCATCAGCATTAATCAAGGCTTTCCAGCTGAAAGTAGCTCAAGTCTGATTTCAACCCCATATACCTGGTTTAGAAAAAGATGGAAAAATTGTCACCAACTGGATATTAATGTATTCATTAATGCCCGAAAACTTAGGTTAGATAAAAGAAAATCAGAAATTGTTCAAAATGCTCTTAAAATATAGATATATCATACAACATATTGCATTAGATGTACAACATTACATGATATGTTCAACACACTTAAACGCATATTTTAGGTTGCAACAAATCACAAATTCTAGTTGTCTGTTATTAAGCCCTTAGTGACAAAGCTCCATTGCATATAAGAAATCGGATTGTTTCTTGGAGATCATGCAAGACTTTTTCAAACCACATTTTTTGAAAATGATTGGCACTATTCTTGCAGTTTTTATATTGTTACACTCAGGAAATGTCTCAGAGAAAACAAGCAGCTGCTCATGTTTTTAATGGCCCAATTAGTGACCTCAACTAGCATGACTACAATTAATTAACTTGATAGCTCCAACCCATGTTTATAACTGAAAAAATAAAAAAAAAACGTTTTGATGAGAGATTGGATATCTTCAGAAAACCAATCTTCAATCTAAGCACTTATAATTCCATACATAACTTAAACATATTTAGCATCTGCTGTACCTTGATAAGTGTAGGAAAAACATCGTTGCACGTTGCAGAACTCCCACTGATTGCTGTTGATGTAACACCATGGTTGGCTTTCCTTTCCCAACACATTACGACAATAATTATTGTGTAGACCACTGAAAAAGATTATTAAAAAAGCCTTTGTTAACCCAAATATTATATACAAATAAGGTCAATAAAGCATAATAAATGAAGTTTATACTCATAGGTTGAATTTATTTCTATTACAAGGAATTATATTATTTTCTATTACAATATTATAATAGATCAGAGTAGGTTGTGTCTCCTACCTGCAAGGATATTTTTCAGGTGTATGGGGAGTTTCCGACCACCTTTTGCATCTATTACCATTCCCAGTCACAGAAATTGTCCCGCGGTAGTTCTTACCATCACCAGTTATACAGTTCAGCTCAGGAACGATAGCAGGAGGCGCTGATGCTAAAATTGGAAGAAAGTTGGCAAAGTTCACTGTTAGGAAACAAATGCATACATTCGAATTATTTTTATTAATATCTAGCTTTGTGTCGTACAAAAATTATCCGCCATTTGTTTTTGAAATATAAAATGAAATAAAAATCTCAAATTTCAGACAGTCTCATTCATCCCCGGAACATTTCAAACATTGTTTTAACCTGACTGTGCGGCAAGTTGACTCAAACTGGGACAAAGATTTTGTGGTACTAACTTATAAATATTTGTGATATTTGCACTGATGTATGATGGTAATTGTGACTTTTCATTGCTTACTGTATAGATAATGTGACATGAAATAAGGCTGAGTCAGCTGTTTTGTGCAAGTAAGAAAGTTAGCATTACTTAAACCCAATGGTTTTCATCATTTTTGCCAAAAATGATCAATAAACACACAATTAGTGCAAAAAAGTGTGGGAATTTGTTGATTTTGCGGAAAATTTTAAAAACTCCTTTAGTAATTGATAAAATAATATTTAATCACATTGTTATCTTGAGTCCTCTAGAGTCTTTGAAGTAAAAAAAAACTATGGCGGGTCTGATGTGGCTCCCAGACCTCGAGTTTGACACGTGTTTGGAATGTCAAGGTTTCTCTGAAGATTTGCTGATTGCAACTCGCTGTCATGTGCAACACAAATATTTTCTCAGGTGTTATATACAGTGAAGAATCTAGACACTCAGTTATGTCAAAAAATTCAAGCACTAGTGAAAGTAGCAACTGAAACAGAACGACTTACAGCAGTGGGGGATGGAGCAATAATCCCATCTTTTGGCTGGATCTGTGGTGTAGCACCACGGTTGAGGATCCCCACTGGGATTCCTGCAGTAGTTCTCATCCAGAGTTTCACCTGAATAACTAAAACAAGGAACATTAAAGGGACCACGATTAGTTGTAGCAATAGACTTATTTGTGAAATATTTATTTTAGATGTAAAAACAATACAGTAATAATAGTGAAGGTTATTTAGTTTTTATAGATTTTAATAAAAATATTGTCACAGGAAAGTCGCCATGTTGTTCACACTGCAATGCATTCTGGGTAAATGACGTGTAATGGTTCAACTGCGTGGCTCCGTTGAGTCAAAACAGTGATGAGTAAGATTATTAAGCCTTTTTAATTTGTACCGGAGCAAAATGAAATCAATTGGAACGCAATCACAAGAGGTGATGAAGATGAGGAGGAAACAGAGGAAGAGGACAGAGTTGGCTGTAAGAGCTGGTGTTTGCTGCTGCTGCCTTCAGCTTCGTAAGTGAAGATGAATGACATGTAGCTACCTCTAATTGGACTGTGAGATCCAGTAAGTACTTCTATAACTCTGTGTCTTTAGGCAACAGATGTTTATGGTCAGATGGTAGTGGTTCTACATTAAGTACCGGTGTTCTAGATCTGTTAGCATTTCCAGTAGTAATAGCTCGGTTAGGAAGGAGCTGTGCTGTTTAGAGTCCGGTGTCTCTGTTACTTCAGACACCGTCCAAGGGTCCGCTCGGAAAGGTGGATTCAGTACCAGAGGTAGTGTAACTCCTGGTAGCATCTCAAAGAGCTTCCAGCTCTGCCTGTCTCAGCGTCAACATGGCATTTATTTGTAGTTCCTTATGGTAATGATCATCTGTTAGAGCTTTTGCCAGTTCTGTTGGTAAAAATGACTCAAAATGTTGTGGAAAAATGTCCAGGGCACAGACCTTCACTCTGGCTTTTGCATGGCGCTCTTCATGCTTTCATGTGGGGAATGATTCAGATTAGCCTTCTTTTTTTCCTTTCTTTTTTTTCCCTTTTTAATACAGCCAATAGTGACACAGTGTGGCATTATCTAAAATTACACCAGTCAAACGCAATATGAAAAACAATTACTCAGCCTTCCTGTGTTTACTCTGTAGACTCCAGTACAGAATGGACCATTATGCGTCATCAACCCATCGGTGAAAAAATGGCGACCACAGTGGGTTAAAAATATAACAAAAGATGTACATTTTTGAAGTAATTAGGAGATTTGGAGTATCACAAACAGCAATATAGGAAAATTAGAACATAGGCCAACATGTTCAACTAATCGTGGATCACTTTAAGAAGTTTCTAAGGTTCAGTTCAGACTGTTGAAATCAAAACCTTTAAACATGTCAAATTCGTATTGCAAAAATATCAAACATTCAGGTGCAGTCTTACAAGTGACTGTGAGGAAACCCTGAGTCCCAGCGCTGGCAGGTGAAACCATTTTGTGTCCAGGAAACAGTTCCTCTGTAGTCCTCACCGTTGCAGTGCATACACTCCCCTGTCATTTGAGACAAACATGCAGGATAAACATAGAGGTTTGAACAAAATATCTTTTTAAATACTTCAAATACGATGTAACAGACTATATAAAAAAGAAAACATAAAATAACACGAGTGAACTATTCATATCCATGTTCATAATTGAATGTTACAGGTTTTCATCTGCTTGTTATGTGATGTTAATTAAAGTGAATGAAAATGAAATGCACTTGTCATTTTCATTTAAAACATCTTGTTGATAACAACAGATAAAATTTTGTTTCTCAGTTAATTCATTTCAAATGAGTGGATGGAAACAGGCCTAGTTTACATTTTCTTTTTAAAAATTCAAGTTGGATCAGAAACTCTCAGGAATGTTTCTGAAACTTTGTTTCATGGCGTAAATCTGTCATTTACATTTTTTAACCACTCAGAAATTATATTACGGTACATACATCCTTATGCAAAACATCCATATACAAATTGTATTGTATATTAAAGTAATTAGTTTTTCTCCAACATACTTTTGTTGTATTCTGGCTTTACACAGCATTAAATCCAGCTAAAGTGGATTATGTAAATGGAAATCAATCAATTGGTTTCTGTCATTTTGGTAAGACTTGTGAATTTTGAATTCAGAGCCACATGTTTTAGATTCTTTTAGTGTACGGCCAAAATAAAGGAACATCATGGATGTGTATTCAAATTAAATTAAAACCATGAAACGCTTTGCTTCATGTATACCGTAAGAGAAGACGATGTTGCAGCTCGGCAAGCTGCAGTACTCCCAAGATACTTTAGGGTGAGTGGTGAAACACCAGGGTCTCAAGGAATTATTGGGGTTGCGACAATAGTTTTTATCTAAGCCGCTGTGAAAAAAAGGACACAGATAAAACTCACTAGAAATCCAATATAAAAGCTTAACTTGTTTTTTTGAAAACAAAAGACGTTCACTCAATTATATTGACTAAAATGCCTTATTTTACAGAAAACTCTTAGGCTATGTTCAAACTGCACCCTGAAGTGACATTTGTATCAAATCTGATTTTTTTTTTCTTTTTTACCATGGCCGTTCACACTTCCAAATAAATGCGACCTGTATGTGTTCTCCAGTGTGAACGGGCAAACGACCTTAGGGTGACCATATTTTCATTTGGGAAAACCAGGACACCTTGGAGCGGGGGGGGCGGGTTTCTGAAAATTTCCTTTCTCTGTCTCTCTCCCCCCCCGGCGGACACAAAAGATGTTGTTGGCGTACTGAAAGCCACGCTGTCTATCTTCAGATTAAGAGTACGGATGCCCGCACTAACGCGGCCGCGGCTCAGGGATTACGTTACACGCAGCGCCGTGCGCAGTGCCCTAGCCTAGTGTCTGTAAATTTAATGGTCCAATGAAGGTAATTTAAAAACCAGGACATTTCCTCACTTTCTAAAAAAGCCCGGGACAGGACGTGAAATACGGACATGTCCCGGGAAATACGGACGTTTGGTCACCCTAAACGACCTGAAAGTGTCACTCATGCGCTGTAGAGTGTTTTCAGTGTTTTTCCAACAGCCATAAAAAGAAGAAACGTTCAGTGTTTGCTGAAGTAAACATGGAGGCTAACGGTGGAGCAACATTTGAAGTTGTTGTCTAACCAGAGCAGCATATTAACAACTTAATCCTCATTATAGTCTGTCATGGTCGTTGTTTTTCTTCCCGCTTGCGCTTATCAGGACACAGAATAGTGTCGAGTACCAGTGACGTTCAGGTCGGATGAATGAGATCAATAGGTTACATTTGAATCGAATACATATCGGATATCCAAGTGGCCTGGGTCCATTCGAAAACTGTCAGACTGTGTTGTTCAGACTGTCAGGAAAAGATGAGATACAGGTCACATTATGTCAAAAAAATTGGAGTTGGGTCACTTCAGGCTACAGTGTGAACACAAGCTTATTCTAGTCCACTCATTGCTGCTGGTTCTGTTACGTAAATAATTTCTCTTACTTGTAGGGATACGCTATTGGCTTGTATGAATGGCTGTGTGGCATATCAGCTGACCACTCCTGGCATGTTCTACCACTGGACGTTACGGCAACTGTCCCACGGTACGCCGCACCCTGGCCAGTGATACAGGTCAGCTCAGGGTTCAGCACTGAAAGAAAAGACATGAAGGAAATACTCTCATTCTATATTATATTGTTTTGACAATGTTTTTTAATCATTTGTTTCTGAGGTAAATGGAATTTTCTTTTCATCTTTTGTTTTTTCGCTGTTGTGTACAGTTCAGGGTACAGATCTCCTCTGACTGTGGTTTTGCTCACGCCTCAATGTTTCAGATGACCAAACTATTTAAATGTAAGTAATAGAAATGCTGAGTCAATGCAAAATGCAGTTTTTAAATTATTGTTTTCAGTAAGTAAAAAAACAACAATAACAAAAACAATGTAAATCCTGTAGATATAAAAACCTGGTTGTGGTAACCTCAACAGCTCATGATTTTAATGACTCAGTTAGAGATCTCAACACTCCTGTTAGCTTGAGTACAATTGCTTAGTTTGATACGTCCAACCCATGTTTATAACTGAAGAAACCTTTTTGATCAGATAACACATTCAAGGATTCAAGAGTTTTTTTATTGGCATACCACCTTACTAGTTTGTGAAATTAGTTTCACAAATTTACTACTAATTGTGTAGTAAATTAAGAAATTTACTACACAAAAATAAAGAAATTAAATAAATAAACAATAAAGTAATTTAAAGGACATAAATATATGTCCACACAGACACATACACACAGTTATGTGTCTGTGTGTAAATAATCTATGGGATGAAGCTATATTTGGTGCAGCTTGAGTTCAGGAGTCTGATGGCTGAAGGGAAGAAAGTGTTCCTCAGCCTTGTGGTTTTGCTCTGGGTGCTCCTCTACCTCCTGCCTGAGGAGAGCGGCTGGAACAGCCTGTGTGCAGGATGGGTGGAGTCTGTCATGATGAGGATCGCCTTCCTCCTGCATCGTGCTGTATAGAGGACCGAGGTGGAGGAAAGGCTGCTCCCCACAGTCTTCTGTGCCACCCTCTACAGAGCCATCCTCTCAGCAGCAGTGCTGACAAGGGAATAGGCTTGGTTAGCTGCAGTGACGCAGGTGCAGAGAATGCTCTCCATCACACAGTGATAAAAACTCCTCAGGACTGAGTTCCCAATCCAGCTCTCTGCAGGTCCTGAGAAAGTAGAGACGCTTCTCAGCCTTCCTGACCAGACAGGAGGTGTTGGTACTCCAAGTGAGGTCACTGGATATGTGCACACCCAGGTACCAGTAGCTGGAGACCACCTCTACAGCTCCGGTGTGCAGGGGCTGAAGTGGATCCTTGTCCCTTCTGAAATCCACCACCATCTCCTTGGTCATCTTCACATTGATGCAGAGGTTATTTTCTCTGCACTACTGCACCAGGTGTTCCACCTCCTCTTTGTATTTGGACTCATCATTGTTCATGATGTGTTCCACTACTGCTGTGTCATTGGCAAACTTCACTATATGACATCTGGGGTGCCTTGCTGAGCAGTCATATGTCAGCAAAGTGAAGAGGAGGAGGCTCAGCACGCAGCCAGTGCTGAGGGTGATGGAGGTCTGTTGGTCAGGAAGTCCAGAATCCAGTTCTCCTCTTTTGAACTCAGTGCCAGAGAGGAGAGCTTCTGCACCAGGGTCTGTGGGATGATGGTGTTGAATAGTGATGGCCAAATGAAGCCTCATGAAGCAATGAAGCTTCCCGGCCCATTGCTTTGCCCAAAGATACATACCTCGGTGGTTCATTCATTTCTCACTAGTGACATCTGCTGGTGAAACTGTGACAGCCTTGTCACTCAGAAAGACCTGCTTGTAAGACGCATTTGGCGCAGTGGTTAAAGCAAATGCCCCCCACCCAGGAGAGCCTGGTTCAAATCCAGCCTGGGTTCGTATCCAGAGTCTGGGTTCAAATCAAGCTTGGTCTGCTACATTTCATTGCTTGTACTTGTGACATTGCAATGACAATTAAAGTTGAATTATTATTATTTAAAAAATAGTAAATGCAGTATTGTCACAAGGTTTTTGTCAAACTCATGTTTATTAACAGGAGAGTCAATAAATCCTA
>CAEFZY010037056.1:0-86676 GCA_903066815.1 Brachyrhaphis roseni
TAGATAGATAGATAGATAGATAGATAGATAGATAGATAGATAGATAGATAGATAGATAGATAGATAGATAGATAGATGGCCAACATAACTCATGTTTTACAAAACATATATATCACATGGATATAAACGTTTTCTATTTGTTTTTGATAGGGTTCATTTTAAAGTACATAAAGATATTTTTTTAACCCAAATATAGTGACATGATAGCCCTTGTGAGTTTCAACCTCCAATGTTTCAGGATCCTATGACGTATCAACGCAGACTCCACTACAGTATCTGGGTGCAGCTTTAAAAAACTGCCACTAGGGGTGAGTAATGAGGCAATTTCAAAACTGCGGCATTTAAAATGTAATAAACGGGTGTTCATATATGATGCAAAGATTATTATACTATTGAATCAACACATATCGAGCTTCTCTTTTTTTTTTTTTAGCTTTACAATCATTTTTGTAATCTTACGTACCCTGTGATTTTCAACAACCAATCAGCTCTTTTCCCGACCGGTGCGTTTGATTCCTCGCACCGTGTACTCCTGTCAGCCTCCTCACCGTGGTTCTCAGTCTGTGGCCATAGACTAGTGCGCGCGTCGACTGGCAAACAATGGGTTAAAATCGTCCAGTCCGTGACAGCTGCTGGAGCGCAGGTTATTAGCTAGGAACGCGATTCCCCTCCACATTATGGCTGATATTTGTGTAAAATAAAACCGGAGGTGTCAGGCTAAGCTTTCATGCGATCCACTCATCTCCTCCCTCCTACATGATACAGAGGCTTACAGCGGAGAAGAACAAAACCCCACTCATTTCTTTTCAGTAAACTGCTGGTCAAATACACAGGAATAAATGGTAAGTGACATCAGGTTTTATTGGAGGGTCAGGCTTTATGCGTTTTTCTTTAAATTGCAGTTTCTTAATATGAGCTGTAGGGTTGGTTTTGTGAAAAACACACGTACAAAAAAAAGAAGAAAGAAAAGCTTTTTCATTTTATTTTCCTCTTGTGAAATCCAAACAGGCAACCAGTGCCAAGAGGCCATCCCTCCAGGGTCCAGTGCCCCCTCCTCGCAAGAAGACAACTCCCAAGCCAGAGCTGACTGAGGAGCAGAAGCAGGAGATCAGGGAGGCCTTTGAACTGTTTGACACCGATGGCTCTGGACACATCGATGTGAAGGAGCTCAAGGTAAAAACGTCTTCTGAGCATAAACACAAGAGTAAAAAAGGTTTTCCAGGATCACTCCAGTGCATGTTTCTGATTCTGAGCCAGGTTGCAATGAGAGCGCTGGGGTTCGAACCAAAGAAGGAGGAGATCAAGAAGATGATCGCAGAAGTGGATAAGGATGGGACTGGGAAGATCTCCTTCGCTGACTTTCTGACAGTCATGACACAGAAAATGGTATGCAAGCACATAGCGTGGTTTACAGTGCCTATCAGCTGCATTTCTACATCTGCTTCACGTTTATGTAACATTATAACCACACTTTGTCTTTAACAGCTTTGGCCGTTTTTCTTTGCAGCATACCACGAGCTCAGTCAGATTGGGCAACTTCAGTACACTTCATATTCTCTTTTGGATTTAGGCTTGTACTTTGACTGGTCCATTTTATCACCAAATGCGCTTGGATTTAAAGTGAAAAAAAATGTGGCAAAACGTGGCTATGTGAATAGTTTTGCACTCCACACGGAGTACTTTTTGGATAATAAGACTACAACAGAGTACTTCTGTTTGGAGACTTCGATCGTACCAGTTCGGTGTACTTTTCCAGCAGATCATTCCTAATAATATTCCTCTCTTAATTTTCAGGCTGAGAAAGACTCCAAAGAGGAGATCCTTAAAGCGTTCCGGCTGTTTGACGACGACGAAACAGGCAAGATCTCTTTCAAGAACCTGAAGAGAGTGGCCAAAGAGCTCGGAGAAAACCTGACAGATGAGGAGCTGCAGGTGAGCCACATCGCACGATAAAACATCCACAATAAAACATTGTTTTATTTGCCTCTACATTTCCTGTCTGTGCAGGAAATGATAGATGAAGCGGACAGGGATGGGGACGGAGAAGTGAACGAGCAGGAGTTCTTGCGCATCATGAAGAAAACCTGCCTGTACTGAAGGCAGAGGGTTCTGGCGATGCAGAGTCCCGTCTGGACAGCGCTTTGTGTGTAATGCTGCTCATACACTTGTGTAGAAAACTTTTTAATTGTTGTGTTGTGCCATAATTTTCACCTGAAACGTATCAAACTACACGGTGATGTATTACAGTGGAATAAACGTAGGACTGGAAGACGACAGGTGAAAAGCCAAATTACCAATAGTATTTGATTTAGTCATAAAACTAAACATGCTGCAGATTTCTAAAAGGAATATAGATTCACATTGATGCCAAATTCAGTTGAGATCGTTTGAAACTTCCTAGTGCCTGCTAAAACGGTGACAAGTACATTCCAGTGCTTTATTTGCTGTGGATCAAGTTCTGCCAGGCTCTTCGTTTTTGCCCTTTTCTCCGCAATTTTAGTGAAATGCGGAGAACTTAACTTGGGTAAACGGGGAGTGCCGTCTCATCCCTACACTCCCTGTGGATTTGTGCCTGCGCCTGGTAAAGGTGCCACCACCACAATCAGGGAAGATGCTCCACAGATCCACATACACACACACACACACACACCTCCCTCACTCATCCCACCAATCCCCAGAGCGCTGAATATTGTACGTTTCCTATATATTTTATTCTGCTGTGGACATTTGCTCCTCCGAATAGTCGAGTGCTTTGCATATTGTGAATTGAAGCGTGAATACGTAGCAGAGTAGTATTTAAAAAAATAAATAAATATGTTGAAGCAGTCAGTCTTGTTTTTTTGCATTTCACTATTGTATGCTGCATTTCTCCATATTTGATCAGCTCTGTTAGGTTACATTAAATGACAGCCAAGAACAGCAGGGCTGCATGTGAGCAGACATAATATATCCTACTTGTAAATATTTGCTTGATAAAGTCATGGTAATAAAACAGACCAATATCTTTCAGTGACATTCACTTCCAATTGATTAAAACCATTATTCATGTGAGTAGTGCTCATTACTTACTTACATTAACATCAATAATTCAGGAAAAAAAATAAGAGTACAATAAACATCCCCAAGTTTACTTTCATAGCCAACTGTGTGGGTCATGGCAGACTTTTAGTCCTCAATGCAGCCGTTCAGAGTTGGACTCCTCACCCTGAGGCTTTTGCTGCATGTCTCCCGCCATTCTCTCTCCCCGTCTCTTTCCTGTCTGATCTACTGCAGATGAAGGCCACTAGTGGCAAGAAAATTTTAAAAAATATATATTTGTTTTATGTACCAATATTTTATTGTTAAAATTACTGGCAAAAAAAAAATCCAGCTTATTCTAGAGAGAGGATAAGACATGAGACAGTTCTATCAACTTGAATACAAAAAAAATATAGTGGACAGAAAACGATGCTGTTTTTGTTCACATTTCCAGTTACAGCAACCAATGACAAAAGAAAAAAGTATCACAGTGGCCCGAAAAGGTAAGAACATCGAAAGAGGTAAAGAGTTTTCAGCTTTCGCCAAGTTTGGTCTTTGAGGCAAAGTCGGTGCTCAGTTTCCGCATCACTTCCGCGTGGCTCTGCCCCGCCAGCTCCTGCCTCACGTTCCCATAATTCTCTTTGACAAATGTGGCGAAAGGCGTGGGAGCCCGTGGCTTCGAAGGAGTCAGTAAGACCAGCTGACCTGTGCAGAGAGCGCACACAAACCTCTGTGTGTCCAGAGACTTGGAGTGGCGGCCGATCCTGCGAAGAATCAGACAAAAAAAACAGTTGACAAAAATATGTGGTGAACGGTTTAAACCAATTAAAAAGAAAATTATTTCAGTGGTGGTGATTAGAGCTGCTCCGATCAATCTTGAACAAATTTCTTTGATCGTCTGGTCAAATATTAAAAAATGTTAACTTCTATTCCTTAAAATGCATCAAAAGTAAGAAACTCCCACTACTTGTTTTCTGCTGGATTCAAAACTAAATGGTTCTGTCAAAGTATAAATTTGACAGAATAAATTTTTACCTAATATTGCTTCAATGTTAGAGGACAAAAGAATGAATCAGTCACAATCAAAAATGGAAGGTCAGATGTCAGAGTAGAGGGGAAATCAGCATTGTTTCGGAAAAAGCCTGATCACTGCTCAGACTTACGTATTCTGGCAGCGCTTGCACTGATACTGGAACTTGTATGTGATGTCATAACTGTGGCAGCGCGTCACCATGGGTAGCTCAGGATGCATGAGTGTGGATTTGCGTGCGTACAACCTCCACAAGTTTCCGTGTCCGTCCCTCACGCCGTTTATCAGCCACGTGGCAGCGTGGCACATTTCATGGATCAGCGTGTCCCTGAGACGATCTGAGACGGGCAGAAATACCGCTGAATACAGGTACTGGCCCAAGAGGGAACATATTTACTCGTCATCAGACATCACTACAGAGCATTTCCCTTTTAGGACTCTCACCTGCAGAGTCGCAGACTTTGTCGGACAGCTCGATGCGAGCGTAGCGGTTTCCTCCACCTTTATCCTGTCCTGTGATACAGTAACCCGCTGTTTTCCGCATCTTCTTATTCCAGGTTACAGACATGGTGGTGGGGAGCTAAACAGAAAAACAGCCATCAATATACAATAAAGTTAATATTGCAAATCAATTTTTTAAAATTGATTTGCACTTTTACGCTTATTAGGCATGGTAAGGACTGGTGGTATAGGCTAAGGGTGCCACAGCTAATGGAAACATCAGCATTATACTCAACCACAACACTCAATAACTAGGATCTGACTGCAATTAAACAAAGCACATGGACATTAATACCACAGACTTCAGTATTTGTTCATTTTTTGCAAGTTATTTTATTTTTGTCACAACATAAATGAACACGGGATATTTTTCTGATGTCGTGAAGCCCTAATGTACACCAAAATGTAACATTTGCACTTGCACTGAAGCAAACAGCATCACCTCTGATGCACACAATTATCCCAACGTGGATAAAGCCAAAAGAGGCTGTGTATTATAATATTTTAATAATGCAATCCTGCTGAAATGAGTATGTGTGTATGTATTTAACTAAAATACTTGTTAACCGAATAAATGATTAAAGGGTGCATTCACAATCACTTAAACACTAAAATTTCTATCATCTGAATGTAAATGAAGCAACAGAACGTTTGGATTCAGATCACCTTGTTGTCAAACACGCTGGTATTGTAGAGATGGTACAGCTTTCTTGTGAGTTCTTCCTTATTCTTCTTGAAAATGGATCCATATATGGAGCCAGGAACTGTGAGTGACTCTAAGAAGCATCCAGGGGTCTTACACACCGCAATCCTGGAAAGAGCAAGTCCAGATAAATCTCTCTATACACGACATTTAAAGTAGGCAATATTCAGACTCGCTGTTGGTGAAGGCAGAGGTACCTGCTCACAGCAGCGGGCCTGGGGTCCGTCTGAATGACTTTAGGCTTCAAAATGGAGGATTTTCCATGTGTTTTTACATCTTGAGGTTTCTCCTTGATCGGTTTGGAGCTTGGTGTTGTGAATGGTTTCACAGCAGAAGCTGAGATCACAGGCTTTGTTTCAGATTCTAAGGTAAAAAAAATAAATAAAAAATTAAGGAAACAGATATTAGGCATAAAAAAGTTTATCAAGATTTTACCTTTTCTGTTGTTTGGGGTGAATGTGGTGCTGGTGAGATTGTTTTTCTTTTTCAGCCTCTCCAACAGGGATGCAAACTCCTCCTCGGAATCGCTCGACTCGTCCAGCCTAGAAGGTGCTGAAAAAGTCCGCTTGGGTGAAGTTGTTAATGCCGGAGTGTTACTGGGAGGACGGAGGAAGTCAGATAAACTGGGCAGCAATGGTGAACGATTCTCTTCCTGCTTGTTTTCACTCTTTTCAACTTTTTGCAGAGGTTTTGAGTGACGAGTCTTCCAAGTACTCCTTATGATGATGTTTTCGTCATCATCGTCCCCACTGTCACTAACAAACACCGGCGAGTTCAACTGCGCGAGAGGTCTTCTGAATGGACGCTGCCCCACTGGAGTTTTGGTCTTCTGAGGAACTGCAAAATAGAAAGCGTATATAATTAACTTGCAAATGCTGCTCAATCTCACTTCATCAGTTCACTCAACTTGCCAAAAAAAATAAGAAAAGATTACAATAAGATCAAAATGTAAGAACATGTTGCATATTCAGGGAAGTGACCAAATAAACAATCAAGCCAGAGAGAAAGAGATGATTTTAAAGTCATAAGAGGTCTTCTTTAGCAGCATTCCGTATAGAGGGCACAGCAAACAGTCTGCCGTAGTTACAGGGAAAGTCTTAACTAAAACGACTTAAAAACATTACCTGTTAAGGATGACTTAGTTTCAAGAAAATCGTCGTCAGACGAGAAATCGTTCACTATGAAGTTTCTCAGGCTGTTGGAAAAAGACAGGAAGGGTAAAGATTTGTTTTGTTTCATTTCAAAGCCATGTGTCAATAAAAATAAATTCAGAAACTGACCTGTCTTCACTGCCACTTCTTTCAGATCTTATCCTGGCTTTGGCGGCGGGGGTTTTCACTTGCTGCAAAACTTCAGAGTCAAAAACAGAAACATGAGACAAAGACATGGTTTCACAACTGACCGATGTACGTTTAACCAAAAGTAGGAATGAACTTACACGTCTCAAAGTCGTCTTCATCACCTGAGCTCAGCACAGGAACATTTGAGCTAAAATACCAAAAAATAGTTTAATCTTTCCACACTGTAAAATAAAACAAACATAAAATGCTTCTTGCTGTGTTTGCCATACCTGGGTGTCTTTGCAGCACTGATTGGCTTCTGTGGCTTAGTTTTTGTTTTGGGTGTAAAGTTTTTCATAAGAACTAAAATAATAATAATAATAATAATAATAAAAAGTTGACATTTTGCAGAAAACAGGACTCGCATCATTAGAATGATGTAAACAGAAATCACTCACAACTGTCAAACTCTTCATCACTGGACTCGATAGGAGCTCCACTTGTCCCACCATTACGCGTCTTGCCGATCAAACTCATCAACTACAAACAAACCCACAAATATTCATCAAGCGGTTTACACTGCTTAAAGCCATCTGGGTCATAATGGCCATGTTTATAGGGGAACCTTTTGTTGGGTTGAGTCCAGTCCCTCATCCATCCAGCCCATCTTTCGAGCGACTCTGTCAAACGACTTGCAGAGATCATCGTTCATTTCCTTCCCCTCTCCTAAATAAAACAGTGTCGGTGTCAATAAAGAACTTGTAGCACACAACCAAATAGTCAGAAAACAGTTTCAATTAAAACCGATCGTTTATCATCTGCAGCCTACGGGCCCTGCAGCCACACTTTTCGGGGGAAGAAAATGTTAGCATTTCCATTAGCAACATGGCGATAACTAAACAGTCATGATGCTAAAGCTAGCAGGAAAACTTTTCACCGAAATGTAGAATTCGTTCAGAGCAAGAAACATCGAAAAACTCACTGTATTAGAGATAACACAGACACGTCTGTGATTAAATGGAGACGGAAATAGGTTGGCGATAAAACGTTCCGTAAATTCAAATCGCGCAAAAACATTACGTCAGACGTCAGGAAGATACTTGACCAATCAGAGTAAGTTTAGAACAATACGTCATCACGTGTACGTCTTCAACCTCATTTAACCAAGATTTTATGTTACTTTGGTTTGTTGTAAAATACCAGTTTTTTTGTTGTTGCTATTTAGTCAACATATTCTGTAAACTGTGTGATTTAATCCTCATTGGTGAAGAAATATAATATTTCTTAACAGCATGTTGTGTGTGAGGAAAATGGACAAGTAGAGAATTAAAATAGTTTCTGGCTTAATATATCTATAACACACAAGTAATGGCTCCACCCATGTTCTCTGTCTCCACTAAATAAGAACATCGCCCCTGCATGATTCTGCCACCACCGTGTTCCCACTATGGGCATGGTGAACTGAGGGTGACTTTTTCCCCATACACGTGGTCCTGTACCTTTTTTTATTCTTTTTACATTAAATTTCAGAGCTGCTTTATTTACCACAAAGGGAGTTGTAACTCATGATTCTCCTCAAATAATTATTGTAGATGCTGATGCAAGATCTCTTGTGGCAGTCAGGGTTACATTGAGGAAATCTGACTCGAGACGCCGTTGTACAAGTCTCATCAGGAGGGTAATTAGGGTTGTGTGTCATTTTCTTGATTTTTATGAAAAATCGTTCTTTGCACAATAATCTACAGATGTTCTACAGTAGTTTCCAGAACAGAACTAGCCTTCCTCATCGGGTTGCTTAGCCTTTCATGCAGCTACAATTGACGATGGCAGAAGAGACAGCATTCTCCACAGCAGACTTATAGAAGATATGTAGCATTTTGATCCAAACACTAAGCTTCCATAAGTCAACTTTGTAACAAATATATATTTAAACACTGTACTGTCTTTGTCTTTACTCATAGGATAAGTTTCATGCACCAAAAATGTCCCTGTAGTGTTTAGAAAAATACATTAGTGTGTGAATTTATGTGCCTGCTGATTTAATCCTTATTGGTATAGACTAAGAACAGAACATAAGACTTTGGTTTCAATTCCTATTTTTTATTATATGTAGACTTGCAGCTTCACCGACAGCATACAGTTAAACAATACAAAACGAAAACTGTTCAGAACATACTTACCAATCCAATTCCTGGCTTGTGTTAAAAAAAAAAAAAATCTATTAAGATATGATTTTTATGCTTTAACTGATGATCAGGTGCTTTCCAAACTCATTTTTTGTCCAATTAGGACAAACTCAGTTTGACATCAAATAGGACAACACCTACTAAACAAATCTTTTGACAAAATTATTAAAAGTTGGCATCTTGTGTGGGAGGAAGTGTTTGAAAACTTGCACATTTACTTGTTGCAGCCATTTAAGAACAGCTTACACACACACACACACACACACACACAAACAAACAAATGCAATTTATGTCTCATTCATTGCTTGATAAAGCCGATGAAATCTACAATTTAAATGGAGCAACAACGCTGTTTTAAAACATACAAGACTCTTAATCCATGTCTAAATAGAACAATTAAAGATGGCTGTGCATTCTCTCCACAAGCTGCAATTAGTCCTGTACACACGACGACAGGACTCAAAGGAAAATCCACTGTTCCAAAGTACGGAAGGGAAATAAAGGTATTCACAACCTTCTCATGCTCACAAAGTACATCAAGTGTGTCAATATAAGAGTCTCAGACAAACTGCCTGAAAATATCTCAGGCTTCATATCTGGCTCAGCAGATGTGTGACTCGACGACAACATAATGGGAGTCCAAGTGTGACCGTGTGTGTGTGTGGGCTCCTTCAAAGTAAGAGTCCCCCTTTAGAGTAAATGAGAAATATGGAAACAGTCACTGGAGGGCAAGGAGCTTGAGTGAAACCTGACCGTTCAAACTATGCTGCTGATCAGGGTTAAAATAGTTTCCAGTTCAAGCAGTCTCACTGGTCTCCACTGTTTGGTGTTTGACCAAGTGG
Organism: Brachyrhaphis roseni; assembly: GCA_903066815.1. Taxonomy (NCBI): domain Eukaryota; kingdom Metazoa; phylum Chordata; class Actinopteri; order Cyprinodontiformes; family Poeciliidae; genus Brachyrhaphis; species Brachyrhaphis roseni. Next base: position 9,561 of record CAEFZY010037056.1, read on the forward strand.
TCTGGCTTGCTGCCGTTGCTGTGATGTTCCCACATTTGCAGATAGAGCCTTTCCAGGTCTATTGTGTACTGCTTGGTGTTGAACAGGGGACTGCAGATTCGGTGTTTCCAAACGCGCGCTCTGACCATCTTTAGGCTGCAGGATGGAAGTTAGACATAAACAAGTTAGACATAATAGAAAACTTTTTTCCCCTATTAAGAAGGTGGTCAGAAAAGCCATCTACGTACTATTCCATATCAGATCCCATTTTGACCGCTACGTCCTCGTATTCCTGACGAGTTTGAGCAATCAGCTCTGGACAGCCCAGACAGTTCAGCTGTGAGGCAGCCACGCGGGACGCAAGAGTCTCACCTGCAAGAAAGTTTGATTAAAAATATATATTTCAGAACTGAATCAACTCTAAACAAAGCCATTATTTAATGCAAGAATGAAGTCATTCTTATAATAAATGAGCTTCCTCACCTGGCATAGTTACCATGGGGGTTCCAGCCCAGAGAACATCCATGCCGGTGGTGTGCCCGTTGCACAGAGGTGTGTCGAGGCACACGTCTGCCAGCTGGCCTCTCCTCACATGCTCCTCCTTGGGAGCCACGGGGGAGAAGATGATGCGAGACGCAGGCAGACCCATGTTCTGAGCGTACTGCTGGATGTTTGGCTCGCCAACAGCAGGGAAGCGAAGCAGCCACAACACGCTGTTGGGCACGCGCTTCAGGATCTGCAGCAGCAAGGGAGATTAACGACGTGAATGTGGGTTTTTAAAAAGCTAAGAGAAAACAGAGAGCTGTTAAAAATGACAACTATTCCCACTCACATTGGCCCACATCTGAAGAGTAGGAGGATCAATCTTGTAGAGCTGGTTGAAGTTACAGTAGACAATAGAGTCCTCAGGGAGACCGTACTGGGAACGGGTCGTTACCACGATGGTCCGCAACACCTCCTCCCCGGTTGCGGCTTTATTATTGATCTACAATTTGGAGCAAAACAGTGTTGCTTCATTGCTTTTGTCTTCAGCTTGTTCAACAAGACTCAAAGCATCAAGGGAAAACCTTGTTTTAGATTTTATCCAAGACAAACTAAACCTAGTGTTGCGTCTCTGGTACCAAGGACGGTGTTTATAGAACTAAAATATATTGTGAGACATTCATTGAGATACTGATTAAAATAAACATTTAAAAACTGACCTGTAAAAAGAAACCATTTCCCAACAACTAAATCTTAATACGTTTGATTTGTGCCCAGCAGTCGTACCTGTGTGGTGGCCAGGCCGTTGCTGACTGTGAAGTTATTAATGGTGACCTGGATTTGGCCTTGGTTGATCATGTTGATGATTGCCTCAGCTGCAGTGTTCATGGGAATCACAGGCATGGACAGGGCTCCGTTTGTGTCTCCAGCAGCCGGCTCCTGGTTGTTGTCACACTTCATCTGATCACAAAGGAAAGTTTTAACCTCAAATTTTTAACACAATAATTAACACTGAATTCATTTCTCAATTTTTTTTTTTTAAAACACACCTTTATCACTTTGACATCCGGCAGACTGTCCAAGAAAGCCTTCAGATCGATGCCGTTAAGAACAATCCGGTTGTCAAAGATGTGTCCGTTCGATTTGAAATCGATGACTGCCTTTTTCTGGAGTAGATGAAGAATTGTTTAGGTGGTTTCTCTATGACAGAACAATAAGAGCTGTGGCAACAATGGGGTGCTTCACAAACCTTGAGGTGAGGGAACATGTTGGCATGATCTCCAATGAAGAAGGTGTTGGGCATGTAGGCCAGTTTTTCAGAGTACTGTTCAGCTACTTCAACAGGAGACGTCTCCTTGTCACTGATGATGTAGTCCATGAAAGGAGCGCCGCTGGTTCCAGGGTAACCAAGCCACATCGCCTGTTCATGTGCAGAAACAGCCATTTGAGTGTTTTTTAAAGGCCAAAAATAACTAACATAAGGAAAGCTTATGTTAGTTATGTTCCTTTTTTTTTCTTTTCCTCTACAGGAACATCTGACAGAAGCTTACCTGAACTGGGGCAGGGCGAAGGGCAAACAGCTCATTCCGTGCTCCCTTGGTGTATCCGTTCATATTGACCAGAATATGGATTCCATCCTGATGAATCCGATCAGCTGCCTTTCCATTGCAAGGAATCTGAAAACAAAGGACAATTTTATGTGCAAATATGTTTTACTATCAACTTGTTTCAAGCTTTTCTACATAGGTGAGACAGTCAATATGAAACTTGCATAATCCAAAGATAGACTGAATGACAGGGAAACAGATAGTAAAACAGATGGAATAATGAATATGGATGATGGACAAATAAAGAATAGATAGAAAGAAAATAGATGATTGAAAGACTGATGGACAGATCAATGCAACCTTTTAGGCAATGGATCAGGGAACAGAGTTCCTTTTTTCTCCACATTTATCTTGATTAAAACCTAGAAGTATTTTCCAGCTCAGAAAGGTTACCTGAGAGAGATCTGTGAAATGATGAGCTTCTGCAACCACTTTCACACGGAAGTTAGTGCCATCATCAGGGCTAAGAGCGTAGCAGAAAACCTTTGAAAACGGGACAGCAAACAAACATTTTAGAATATAGCTTTTGTATTAAATTGATAGACACAGCTGCTGAACATATGATAAAGTTAAGTATGATAAAGAATATTGAAACAAAAAACCAAAAAGATTCTGTACCTCAAACTTTTCAGGATTGTGCATTCCAGGGATAGACTGCATCAGATGAGAGGTTGGATGGTTGCCGAAGTCGGAGCTGACATAACCGACGCGCAGGCGACCGCCGCTGCTCTTCAGATCTTTAGGATGCTCAAAGGCAGGTTTGTGGAGTGCATTAATCTGCAGAGTAAGAAAAAGTGTGAACACACTGATATAGCAGAGGAGAAAATTCCACAAAGAATGAGTCAAATTTTTTGAGAATTAATGAAAAATAGAATCTGCCACACCCTTCGTTTAAATCTTCCTCCATAGCAAGAAACCAATTCACCACCAGCCCCCCTTCTGTTTTTTTCTATTTAGATTAAGCCTTGCTGATTTCTTACCTCCCCCACATACCGGCCCATCCATCACCACCACCCAAAAATATAATTTAAACGTTACTTGCTTTGATCATTGCGAGTACCTTGTCCAGACAAAGGTTTCCATGGCGCTCGGCTATGGCTTTGCGGAAGCCGTGAGATAGAGGATACAGCATGCTGTGGTGGGGGTGAACCGAGGGCAAGCGGTTCTTTTCCAGCTGATCAGCCACGATGCTAACGAGCTTTTTCATGCGCTCATCGTAATCAGTCCAGTCACACACAATCTGAGAATGCAAGAAAAAAAAAAAAAAGATAAGCCAGAGAAATTTACATTTAAAGTTGCTAAATTCAACTAGATTGTAAAATAAACAAGATCATACAAACCTGCAGGCAATGTGCCAAGTTGCAATAAGCATCAGGGAAGTCCGGCTTCAGCTTTAGGGCTGTTCGATAAGATGCAATGGCTTCTGGGATGTTTCCAGAATCCTAATTAACACATTAATAAGTTCATTTAAAAGCAAAATAGGGTTTAATTTGAATTCTTTATGTTTAATTGTTTTTGTGTTTGAAAACAGTAGTACAGGGATCAAACTGCAACACCTAACACCAAACATTGAAACCAGAAAACAGCCCCACCTTGTGGATAGAAGCCAAATTACTGTGAGCATCAGCAAAGGCAGGGTTGATCTGGATGGCACGTGTATAGCACTGCAGCGCTCCCTGGACATCCTGCATTTCCTTCAGCGTGTTGCCCATGTTGGAATAGGCGTCAGCAAATGTGGGGCTGATTCTAAAAGTAAAACAGCGTTTAGAACAGGTATGGACTGATAGGTTGAATATACATAAAATATGGAAATATGCATCTTTTTGCCACAGCAACAGAAAACAGTGTCTCTAAATATGCCTGTAGTTTATTGTAAATACAAACCGTATAGCCTCCTTGTAATGCATGAGGGCCTCCTGGAGTTTGCCCTGCTGCTGCAGGACACTGGCCAGGTTAGAGTGAGCTGCAGCAAACTCTGGGAACACCTGAAGGACAAATATGGAAATAGAAAAACACCACTAAGTGATAATGTTCACTTTCCTATCGAAAAAGTTCACAAGAACAACAACAAAAAAAACTTACTTCCAAGGCTTTTCTGTAAAGCTGAACAGCTTCTTCGATGTTGCCCTGCTCACGCTTTATGTTGGCCAAGTTGTTAAGGGAGTCGGCGTGAGTTGGACACAAACGCAATGCTGTGTTGTAGCACTCCTCAGCTTCAGAGACCTGATCATGACAGGATTTAACAATTGTTGACTGGTGCAAGTAGGAGCAAAAACTGCTTGAAATGCAGAACATGAAGGGCAAATTACATTTCCTTTTTCCTTCAGGGCATTGGCCAAATTGCAGTAGGCATCAGGAAAGTGGGGCTGCAATTCAATAGCGCGGCGGTAGGTGTCAATAGCAAGGTCAATGAGGCCCTGCTCATAGTAGACACAGGCCAGGTTGCCATGGACGACGGCATGGTTAGGGCTCAGACTCAGGGCTCTCAGGTAGGCAGCCACAGCTCTGAAATCACACAGGTTATCATTACAACGTCTGCTCTGCAACAGTCTATATTACATCTATGTATTAAGTGCTGACAAAAATGATCCAAATATGCCTTGTTCGGTTAAACATATTGGAGACTTCTGGTAAGTTGCAACAGTTCAATCCTGAATAAAAGTAGTACGCAGGTACATAGATTAAAAAGATACAAAGTTAAATGAGGACTAGCAATACATGAGCTTATCTCACATACTATTTGATAGAATATTGTCTGTCACAAGTTAATGTCCAGCATCTGTAGATCAACTGAATTTAGAAATGCTACCTGCAAATTTGTCCATAAGCAATGTCAGGTTTTTAATAGCACCAGTTTATATCTTCTAAGTCTTTGAAAATACCTCTAAGATAGCAGAAATTCCAGCGCTGCTGTGTAAACAATTAAAAAACATTGATGTTTTGGTGGACTAGGAAAAATATTCACTTAAAAAAAATGTGAATGGTTGTCAGTTTAGAGCCTAAAGTTTTAGAGAAAGTAAGACCGGATTTGGGTGATCTTTTAAACTCACCTGTCAAAGATGCGGGCTTCTTTCAGAACATTGCCCAAATTGATGTATGCATCTAGAAAGTTTGGGTCCAGAGTCACTGCCTAAAATTAGAAAAGAAATGCACTTAAACAATATATAAAAAATATACATAAATTTGTCAGATTGGTTTTGCATTTTCTATTTAAAAAAAATTCCACATTCCTTCAACTCAAGTTATCTGGATTTTCAACATCCATGACACTATTACACTTGACTGTAAACATTTATTTTAAACATATTTTACTGCTGGTATGCAACACAAAATATAAAATAATAACGGCGTTAACTTTGTTAAATTAGAAGCCAACTTCTGCCTTTTTTGGCTTCTGCATTTGTTCCATTGTTGACACATTTGTCCAATTAATACATTAATTAATGTAGTTTACTGTAAATATGAATACCTCCAACAATTTACAATTTTGATAGACTCACTGGTTCAGATTTATGATTTTGAAGTGTTAAGTCAAAAAGTTTACCAAAATGTTAAGTCAAGTTGTAATGTAGTAATGATGAAAGATTTAATTTAAATAGAAATAATAATAATAATAAACAGTTTTTATCTTTCACAAGCCTTTTAAAAGGCTGTCTGGACACCTTAATACAATAAATGATAGTTACCTTTTCAAAATGATGAATGGCGAGCCATATTTCTCCTTGGGCATTGAACACACAACCCAAGTTGCTCCAAGCCACTGCAAAGTTGGGCTGAGTCTCAATGGCTTTCAGGTAGCAAGCCTTCAGTGGATTTACAATGAAAACCACAGGAAAGAGGACAAAAGGTAGAGCAGGGGAGGGATTGTAAAATAAAATAGAATGAGAATAAAAGTAAGAAAAACAAAAAGGGCAGAGAAAAGAAAATTAGTGTCCATTCTCCATGATAGCAAAAAGTGAGTCTACAGCATGGGCTCGCTGGCGCAAAACTCTGCCGCGCAAAGCTGCATTGCTTTTTCCTACGCTGCGCAGATCCAACCAACACCTACACGTAGGTCCTCATCCTGCAGTTATGACCACATTTTCAAAATATAGTGGCATATTAACTATTTGTACCAAGAATTGTAGATTACAGTATTACATTCGATAGATGGAGTGAGAAAATAACCTAGCACACATGTTGGTATAAACCTCACAACCGTGGATGCTGGCCAGTTAGTGCAGGTGATGGTCCCTGTAAAGCATGCGCAACAATCGCCAGCGCGTCGTGTGGCTCTACTGCCACAACCACAATGCACCACTTTTCGCCGCTTGCAATGACCTTGCGCCTGGCAAAGGTGTTACTTCGCTGCTGCTGCGCTCGCTTTTTGGCCAGATGGGACAGCTGCAGACCACCAACCCCTGCAGAGGAACTGCAACACCAGACTAGCCCACGCTTGGCACCCGAGGGTTGGCCAGGTTAAAGAAGGGGGCCAATGTGGGTTCAGAAATAAACTAGGGGCAAAATGTTTTAAGGCTCAGGAATATCAGAAAGTGAGTGTTAAAAAAGGAGAAGAAAAAACATGGAAAACAATTAATAGAAATATTTAATCTTGGAGACAAAAGTCTCTCATTGAGCCAAATATGATTGGAAATTTGGATGCACTCGGGGGCGAGGCTGGTTTGAGTGGGGAGAGGTCCACAATCAACAGGCCAAAGGGAATGAAGGGGATAAGGGTGAGCATGCTTGCGCTTTCCGCCATTTTGGTTGCTTGAAGGGTAACGCTGCGCAGCCCCTGCGCTACTGCAGACTCACAGCGCACTATCTGCATCATCAGAACGCTGAAACTCCAAATAAAGAAGGAAAAAACAAAATAAAACAGGAAAAATAACCAATATGTAAGAGTTAGAGGGTTCTTAATTGCTTTCTTTTTTTAAATGAAAAACACGATCATAGCTTCCATATCCAAGTTTTCTTTTCATATAATATAAAACTGGGTAATTAGTAGAGCTTATTTTAAGAAATGCTTACTGTAAATTATGTTACTTTTGTATCTTTTTGCTCTTCAAAGGAAGCCACAAGACAGAGGAGCTCAAGCATGAAGAGAGGTGGTTTTTCTTTTGTTGGCATTTACAAACCCGTTACCATATTTTTGGACTTTGTCAGAGTGGCGGTCGCAGCTGGCTGGAAGAAGAGGAGAGGACTGAGGCTGCCCTAGTGTTCCTTTCCGCCAGGCACCTACGCAGGAATAGTGTCACCCACCTGAAACCTTCTAAATAACAGTATCAGTTGTGGAAAAAACCAAAAGAGACAAAATCAGAAAACAAGATCGTTAGTAAAAGGTTTCAAACAATACAATCTTTTAAAATATGGAACTAAAACACCAAAATCACAACAAACAGGGAAAAAAAAGCATAATGCTATTCCTAGCTTTCAGTCATGCAATGAATGTAGCATTTCAAAGGAAATAAAAAGGAGTGCTAACAGGGTAAGTGGGAGGGAAGAAAGGCTTTCATGTGAACAGTTAATCAGCGACATATGGTCAGACTTCCAGTTAGCCTTCAAATTTGCTTTTACATCAAATTACAGGAGGGCAGCTACTGGCTTGATCTTTCCCAAATGAACTGATCCCATTTCTTTGGGAATATTATTACATATTTTAAAAAAGGAAAGAAAAATTATTTATTGCTTGATTTTTACTTGCTAGCATTTTCATGAAATATTTTGATTTCCTTATCCTGGCCTGCTTTCTTGAATCCTGGCCAATGGGTGGAGAAAAAAAGGTCTGTGGATTAATTACTTGTATCTAGAAGTCTCCACAGTTCTGAAATAAAGAGGTCATCGCAGTTGCTGCGCACGTTTCTGTCCTTCTAACCAAGCATCTGACGCAGGCGGTGGAGTACAGATAGTGAGCTGTCTGCTTGACGCTACAGCCGCCATTTTAACTGGAGACTTTTTTTTTTGAGTTGCCCTATTATCTGAGTGCAGTGGTTATTCGAGTAGATAACCATCTGTATGAAACTTTAATCGTCAGCTATGACCTAAAATAACTGATTTATATACACATAAATAAATGAATGCGAGTGTGCTGGAGTGCAGAGTGGATGAAGCCGATTGGTCAGGAAGACAGCTCGGAGCGCGTACACCCCACCAAACCTTAGCGAGCGCGCGGGGGGCGGAGCGACAGAGCGGAGGAGGTTGTGACTCCCCGGTGCTCCTCCCCACTCCGTTACCCCCCTCTAGCACGAAATAAGATGGCCTGTAACCGGCAGGACAACTCCATGCCTCCACATTTGAACCCCACCAAGGTTGCCACCCCCTAGAATGAACAATTTTTCATGAGACAAAATTACATGGTGACTCTAGGGGGGGAAGAAACCCCCACTGACAGCAACTGAACTGACAGCAAAGCAACATGAAAAGATACAATCATTCAGTAGTTTACATATAAAATAGGAGTATAGCAATTAGGTTATAAACCATCTTATCTTTTGCACTTCAAAAAGATAACCTAGCTTCTCATCAGTTCATGTTTACTTCCAAGACCGAGCCAGCATTTTCCCTCCAGTCAGGACTACAAGAAAATGCCCGGCCGAGGTTGGATCTGTTGGGTGAATTTAAAAACTCCAGCCTTTCTTCCTGAAAGGGTAGGGAGCTAACCTTTGCTTAAAGGTCAGTGTACAGCAAAGGGTAGTGAAACTAAAATAATATTGTATGGACAGATGTATGAAAGTTACTAGAAAACAAAATGAGGCTGTCTAGAGGGAATCATCAGGATTTATTTAGTCCTGTCTTTAAAACGTGACTGCCTCATATGGATGCTTACTGGTTCCAGTCCAATATTTACTAAAGGACTTTGCTAAGACTGGCTGAGAAGCTCACTGTGATAGTTTTCTGTCTTAGCTGGAGGCATTACTCAAAGGGAATTTGTATGCGATTTAAAATGTGTAAAAGTATAATATGAAGAGCGTCTATCTGGTCTTAGTGAACACTTCAAATGGAAACAAAAAGCAATATAATCGAAAACAAAAACAACACAGATATATCAGAGCCAACCCACTGCAACATACCTTAGCCTCTTCCAAACGCCCGAGAGCCTTCAGCAAATTACCAAGGTCACTACGCACGCAATAGAGATCCTGGGGAGGCGGACAGATTTCAGTTTTTATAACTCAGCTAAAAATCACTGATTACATTCTAAAGCAACAGAAATGTTACTTTTACTTACCGGGTTGTACTGTAATGCAGAAACATAAGCCTGAACCGCCCCCTCCATGTCTCCTGCAGCCACCAGGGCTGCTGCCAGGTTGATGTAGCCATCAATGAAATCTGGCTTCAGCCTCAGTGCATGGCGATAGTGTTCTATGGCTTCCTGCAGCTGCCCACGTTCCTTGTATACATTCCCGAGGTTGGAGTAGGCCTCTGCAAGCATTGGGTTCTGTTTGATGGCCAAGGTACTGAAGTGAGCAGACCTTGGAAACAAAACAAAATGGGAAGACAATAGTTACATTCCAGCAGCTTTGGGCAGAAACAGCAGTAAAAAAGAGGCAGGAAGAAGACACTTGTCTTAAAGCAGTACAATCAAGCCCTTAGAAGCCCAACACTGACAGTTTGTTATATTGAAACAGAAGTGAGATGACTGAAGCTGCTTTCACTCCCTTTTTAAGTTGTGACAAGCTCAGCAAATTAGTTTGAAGAATAAGAAAGAAAAACAAGAAAATGGAAACAGAACTGGGATTTGTTAGGGGCTAAAACTTTGACTTAGTTTAATCTGCATCGACAGCCTCTGACCAGTAACTCCATTTCTGAGCACTGTAGACCTGAACTGGCTGAAATTTCAACTCAGAAAATTTCAACTCTATCCAACATATTCATTTAAAGAGATGCCAATGAAAGTGTGAAGCTGAAATAACTTTTTACTGACAGGATGGAGCATAATCACAACATTGTGAAACATATTACACTAACATACTCCCACTGTTTCTGTCTTTATGGAGGCAAAATAACAAAAACAATAGTAGTGCTGTAAATTCTGTGAATGTTTTATCCTGCCATCAATACATTCTGATGAAGGTCTTAGTTTAAAAAGTGTGAAAAGCAAAACATTGTTAGACTGTCAACTTCCAGAACCCTTACCCTTCGTCACAAGTACCATATACAACCAAAATGGAAAGTATGAAACCTAATTAAACAGTGCAACTCAGGATTTTCAGAGTTTTTCCAGTTTAGTTGCGTGTACACAAACCAAGAAGCCCCATTGTCGTCAGCTACCACCACACCGCATGTTCAGTGTGCGCCAAGGCGCTAGATAAGTGATACCTGTCAAGTCTTCGGCACTGGAAGTGGATGGAGGACAGAAGCAATAACACGCCTGTGTTATCAGGCTCCTGCCTCCATAGTTGCATGCAGTGGCGCTCAGCTGCCTCAAAATCTCCTGACTGGTACTCCCGGTGCGCCAGTTCAGCCAACCCTTGGAAGGAAAGCATACGTTTTGTTGGTTCTGGAGCACCAACACAAGCCAAGGAGGGGGGAAAACAACACGTTAGAGGTGATGGAAGGAATGAAATCAGACAAATGAAAACAAAAGAATGAGAATGTTTTCATTATAAAATATAAAATGAACTCAACTGAAGGAACTGATAAAAATCAATGTTAAATAAAGCAGTAACAATGCAAAGATTTGAAAAGCATCAATGTTGTACTGGATCACAAAAATTCAAACCTGATAGTTTAATGAGATAAAATGCAAGGCTGTAATTGACTGTTCATATACATTTGAAGCATTTAATGAATGTCAACACAGTAGGTTAATAAACCTTAGAATGAGACATCAATTTACCACTACTGATTTATCATGACCAAGATATTGGTAATTACCTAAACAAAAGCAGGTTTTTATTGAATAAAACATAGAAAAGTATTTAACAGAAAAAACATGAAAATGTGTGAGATGAAACAAATACGGGGGAAAGGATGATGTACAGGGAAAATATTTTCCACTCAAATATTTATAGCTTCCTCTGCAAACTGTCTTTGCAAAAATGTTAAGAAAATATAAAATATCCAACAATATTGTTGAATTAAACAATATTGTTTCATTCAATATGTATTAAGTATTTAAAAAGTGTTTGTTTCTTTCTACTTTGTGTTTACAGCACATAGAGCCAAGAAGGTTGGTAGTTTATCCAGTTAGTGAAAAATAAAAATACTCATTTCTATTTTAAGGTTTTACTAAAAAAGTAGCTTCTACCTAATTTTTGATTTGGCACTGAAACAACTTTACCATGTCTTGAGCTTCCTCTTTATCCTGCATTAAACAACTGCAACCCAATATTTTACAGACTCTCCTCACTCTGTTTCTTTAAAAAGAAACATCTAAAAATCACAAGAGGTATTGCTGTTTTACTGTTATGCCCTTACTTAAAAGAGAAGATAAATTGGCTTTAATAATGAGTTGTTTTAATCTGATGTAATGAGAAAAGTTGTCATTTAAACAAGATACCGCCAAATTCATTCCTAAGCTCTGGCAGCTAAACACAGGCTACATTTAAAAAAAAGTGATTTTTATAACTAGCCTACGCACAGTAAATGTATTTATTGTATTTATAACAAAGTGCCTTTAAGATTTTCAAAACATTAAGTTGAATTGATTGTCAAAAATAAATCAAAACTGTGGCTTGAAAATTTTCCTACAAATGTTTCCCGACATTTGACGCCATTGTGCTTAAAGACTGTAGTAAATCAGGTTTCTTAGGCAAGGTGTGGCCAAATTTTCTTAAGCACACCATTGTTCATACCCAACCATGACAGTCATAGTCCGACCATATGACAAGTTAGTTGTCAGAATGAAACTCTTGAGCATTTGCAATTAGGATTTGGTAGTCTTAAATTCTACCTGAACACACAAAAGATAAGAATGTGCTGCAGGTTCTTTGATAGAGGTTGAGGTGTGATACAAAAATTAAGAAATTAGATGATTATCCAACCTCATCTCACTTTTTATTAAATAAGAGTTTCTGATTTTATGCAAAAAGGTTAAAATGATACACAGAAACTAGGCAGTTTTAATTCAAATGTCCAAACATGGTCATTAGTGGCTGAATTAATATCCAGTAGCAGGTATTTCTAAGACAATTACATAACTACGACTTGTCTAACATGTTACATTACTAGCATAATACCTATGTGAAATGCAAACTGGCTTAGCAGGGAGGAGCAGAACCATAAACACTTGCAAGTCTTGCTCGACCAACCTATTAAACATAAAAGACACCATGTCTGTATCCTTTCCCGACAATTATGTAATACTTTCATATATAACCAAGGCAGCTTTAATAACTCTGTAGCAACACAATATCAGAGCTAACAAAATGATGCAAATTCTTCAATGATAGCTTAACTTCAAGATATAACTTTTGGTTTTAAAAACATGGGTTGACAGGTGAAGAAATTAATACCATTGCAGCATTTGCGCCACACAATGCTGCCTTTTGTCAGCCAGCTTTATCAGCTAAACTCAGCAACAGATCCCACTATGGGTGAAAATTTGACTCTCAATAAAAAATCCCCAATGCCAAATTTAGGAAGCAGTTCTTGACAGACAGAAAAACATCACGTCCTTAAATTTACTCCATTTCAACATTCGAGTAAAAAGAAAAAATTAAAGGCGACTTTCGTAAATAATAGAAACATTTATCACAGAGTTAAGTTTCATATTTGCTCAGTGCACATTCAGAAAATAAAATGCGTTGCAAACGCTGCTAAAAGATGCTAATATGACAATGGGCCTCCTTTGTTGAATCCCTAAAATATAGTGTTAAGAAATAATTAAAATACCGCCCTAGCTAAAGCACAGTTTAAGGAGCAAGCAATCGACTTTAATATTTTATATTTTTCCAAGGTAAGCACGCTTTAACGGCTGTAAATCATCTTAAACAGTAATGCTAGCAGCTGTTATCTCTATGTGAAACAACCAACCTGTGCTGTCGGCCACATTTCCCACTGAACTCGCCATCTCCTCGGTCTTCGGGGATTGCACGTTGGTCGTCAATTTGTCTTCTTATAAGTAACAGTTTCAGAGAAATGTTTTGACTAGTCGTTTTTTGTTTCTTTTTTGTAGTCAACGACAGGAAAACACGTTGCCTGACTAGCTGGGTAAGGTTACCTTCCCAAACCTACCTAACATCCTACTTTTCATAAATTAATTTCAAATAAAAAAATTGCAGTAATTACTATTACTATATCGTAAGGCAATAATTGATTTGTATTATCTAAAATTTTGGTGTAATTCAATATGTTGATGCTAAACGCTTGAAAGCCCCTGGCTTCTTCGCAACAAAGCGGCTATTGAACATAAAATGGCGAAATGGGTGGAACTTGTTTTTTTGAGACAAAATAGATCCCAAAATTGCAATTGCAGGAAACGTTGTATGAATTATAGTGAACTGGATATTTATGTAAAAAATGTTATTTGAATAAAAAAAATTTAATTGCTGTCTTCTGGTGTGAGTAATAACTTCATAAAATGAAGAATAGCGTAATTGTAAACCTATCTCGCGGAAGAACATATTGGTGCAGTGAGACGAAGCACGAATGCTGTGGAGAGCACCGGAGCACAATTTGCAACATGGCGCTTAGGCAAAAAAAAGAAGAACAGAAAAGCAGGTAAAAGAAAGCAAATGAAATCAAACAATCAATAAAACAATTTAAACATTTTTCTGTGAATTGAAGTAATCATTAAAGCGAACCTCCCACATTCAAATATGATATTTTGCTCTATTTTGTTCTTGGCCTCTAAAGGAAAGGAATCTTTCCTTTCCCTTGTATCTTTTTACTTCAGCATCCTCATCTTCAACATTACCACATCCTGTAGTAGCCTATATCCCAATTCATCTGTGATATGCAGTTGCATCACACTAATTTCGCTTACTTAGGCCTATTAGTTCCACTATTCTCCAACCATCCTACATTTTTATACCATGCACTGCATTTCAGCATTAACAAATGACTGAAATGCAGTGCATGGCCAATGTGCAACAAATACATCTTAGGTTACAGAAACAACAACAAAAACCAAAAACTGTAACTTGTGGCGGTGTGATAACACAATTTGCTTTTGACAATTGCAACTTTTGAAGTGTTTTAAACCATACAGGCTGATAAATGGTCCAAATTTCAGGTAAATTATAGCCAGCAGGAAAATTGAAATAGTCAATAATTAATTACAATTTCACCCCGCCTCTCAAATGTCTTGCTGGAGATAGGCACCAGCACCCCTTCCAACCCCACAATGGACAAGGGTTTAAGAAAATGGATGAATGGATAATTGCAATTTCAATTTCTTACCACCTAAAATCAATACTTGACTTTTTATACAAGTTCCTCTTTGGTAATTGATGTTAACAATATTGATATTACCCAATAAGTGTTATATAGGCCACTACTACAGATGGATTGGATGTGCTTTTCATTTCTGGCTAAATACTGACTGCAGTTGATATTTTACCTTACCCTGGCTGCCTCATAGATGACAGCTTACAAAGCAACACACTAGAATCCAGAAAAGTGCCTAATGGGCAAATATACAAAAAATACCTATACATATACAAGAAGACAACTTTTAAGATCATTGTATTTTAAAAAGTCCCTTTAAAAGAGCTTTATAAAATAAAAGCATGTAACAACATCTGTTTTATTATTATTATTTTATGATACTATTTATAATTGCTTCCCCCCAAAACTTCTTAAACACTTATGTTAGGTGTAGGAATCATGTAAACCAAATTCAAATAAATAATTTAGACACACAAACTTGCAGCAGATGGAAATTTGTGTTCTTCTCTCAAAGTGACACTAGATGTGTAAGAGTGTTGAATTTGAGACGTGCAACTTGGGACTTTTTTTTTTTAAAAAAAGTGTCACATGATCTGAATTCCCAAAGATGATATTTATGCAAATATAAAAGCAGGTGAGGTATTATGCAAACAAAGTAGGAAGTTATGCAAAGCTTTTTGACTCCATTTTTCTGAGTATGTGTAGGGGAATTTACTGCTCGATATTAGAAATCTAGAAATCTACAAGCATCGAGGAAGTAACTGAACATGTGGGGAGTTTTCTGCATTGTGTGGGGGTTTATTTGTTTTTCTGAAAAAGGTTATATAATAGAATAAAAAAAGAAGTTTTTTTCCCCTTTCATTAAATCTTTGTTCATCCACCTTCACTGCTTCTTTCTGGGGTTAATATATCAGGCATCATGGTAAAGATATAATATCATTTATTTCACCTGTCAAAGGACATAATGTTATGGCCAAAAAGTAAAGGTATTTTATTCAGTGCCTGCCTCATGTGGAAACATTGTTTTAGATTTTAGAATCATCAACAGGGGGCAGCATACGGAAGGCCAAGCACAATCACATGCATCCATACAAACTCAGCTTGGGCAGGTTTAAAGTTGTATTACAATTTTCTTGCTGTGGGTCAAATTCTAAATCAAATATTTGCCTTTTAGTTTGTATTCTTTTGCTCATTTCACTGTTATAGCTCCTTGCCACTACTCTTTTGCACATCTCATTGCTATTTGGTACACCTGTAAATAAATATCTATATCCTGTATAGCACTTCTGGACAGATGAAAACTACATTTTGTTGCTTGTACTTGTGACAGTGCAATGACAATAAACTTGAATTCTAATTCTAATTCAAAGGAAGAGCAAATTTTTCAGCTTGCTTTTGTGTTGCATCAGCTCAAACCTCCATAATAAAATGTAAGTTTATTTTTGATCTTCTTGCCTCATGCATAATACAAAATATTTAACTATGTAGTCCCTAAAGTGATTTTAAATGTGTCAAAAAAGGGGGCTGCTGCTTGCCCAATCTTTCCCAGCACCTCTCTATGGGAAACCAGTTGACATCACTGCTCATGTTGGTTTTCTTCTGTGTGCTCAAAGCATGCAGAAGGTTCTTGGTTTGTTTTCTCTTCCACACGTTGCGCTCGTCCCCTCTCGCTCTTCACGGAGCTAGGGGGTCACTTGTGTGCAGAATGATGTCATGGCCGCTGTGGGTCTATGGCAATTGCATCTGACATGCTTTGTCTTTGTGCATGCTTCAGTCAGTGGGAAGGCTGTGGAAGGGGGACGCATCTTCTCGGTGCCCAAAAGGGTTTGTGACAGACCCACACAACAGACCTTCTTTTCACTCAGGCTATTTTAGGAGACACGTGAGAGTGGGAGGTTAATTCACTCACTGATGTAGTTAGAAGGGTCTCTATTAAAAACTAAAAGAAAAAGCACAGAGAAATGTGGTGTTTATTCTGCTGTGACATTAATGGGAAAGAATATTATCTGAGCAAATGAGTGTTTGGCCTAAATTACCACAGCCCATTTATTTTATAAGATTCAGTGCAGCCGTTTAGAACAGTTCAGCTCAAATCCTAAATGCCATCTGAATGTGTTGTAGCAACAAGTTGTAGCAACCTCATAAAGCAGCTCCATTTCAGACTTTCTAATGAACGAGTCCTCTTCATTTTACAACTGTGTTATTGGAGGTTTCTATATCAGGTGCTCCAACCCTGCTGGAGGACTTCAAAAACATGTTTTTGTTTTGTTTTCCCTTAAAATGTAGACTACATGGAATCATTTTCTAAATATATTTTTCCAGGAAGCCAAAACGCACATCACAAAGCATTTTTAAGCAGCCCAATACAATGCCTTGCAAAAATTGTCATACTGAACTGTTTCCCATTTAATTACATTAAAAACACAAATTACAATATGTTTTATGAAATAGACTAACCCATGGCAGAGGGGGAATGATATGTACATTTTGACATTTCCAAATCTGAAACATTTGTCCTGTGTAAATGTTCCTTAAACATCCAGCCATATAGCCACAATGGAGTGATTTCAATCAAAGTCCAAACCTAAATCCATGGAGAATCTCTTGCAAGACTTGGAAATTGTTATTCACTGAATCCCTGTCTCAGGTTTGACTGAGCTATCTTTTCTGTTCATTTGCAAAACTGGTGAAAACATGCAAAGAGTTTCCCATTGCAAATAAGCAGAAGCCAGTTAAACAAAAATACTAACTCGGTGGGATGAAGAAAAATGCATGCTGCAAGTTGTGGATTTTTACTTGTAAAACACAATGAGAACAATTAATTTTTTCCATCCACCTAGATCTTGTTTTTTGGTCTATCTTATAAAATCTCAGTAAGACACTTTACATTAGTCTGCAATCAAATGAGGCAAAAAGTGAAATAGTTTAGGGATGTAATTACTCATGCAAAGCACTGCAAGAGCAAACTTATTATGAACTACATTCAATACTGCACTTACGATTTTTTAAGCTGAAAGGCATTATTAATAAGCCAATATAGGAAAAGCAGATTACTATAATAGTGTTTGGGTTTGAGGCATTATTGCTTTGCCAGATGTCCCTTCAGCAGCAGACATATTTATCATTATGAGTTTTCCCTCTGAGTAAAGCAGACAAAGAAACGACAGAACAAAGGCATTTCCCCAACTTTAATAGTTTAATATCTGTGGCTGACACACTAACATACTTCAAGGCAGACTAGAGCCTTGTTTTTTCCAGAGCTATCCTTCAAGTAATCTAATAGTGCGCTCTCTGTGGAAAACATTGCAGCAGTCAGACTAGGCAAAAATTAGGCTTCTAGCTGCCAAACAGGTTAATCATCAGTTAGTAGATGTTTGATTCATCCTCCTGCCCTTTATTTAAGACATTTCTGCAGACTGATGTTTTACAGCCATACGTGTTGTGGTAAAAGGTTGTGTCTGAACATAACAAGTATGCATAAAATTGCACTCCTGCCTGCTGTACTCTTCCAAGTTAAATATTGGGTCAGTAGTTTACAGTGCAGTACCATACAAAGTGCTTGTACAAGTATACTCATTGAACTTTTTTGCATTTTGTCATATCAACCATAAAATTCAATGAATTTAGTGGTAATTTTGCACAAAAACCATGCTCAAAATGGTGCATAATTATGAATCGGAAGGAAAGAGATCATTGTTTTCTAAAAGTATGCTTTAGTTTGCTTGTAGCTCTGGAAGCTGATCCTTTGCCCTAGTCTAAGATCATTTACAGCCTATGACAGGCTTTCTTTGTATTTAGCCACATCCATCTTTGGTTTAACTCTGAACTGCTTCCCTGTCTCTGCTGAAGAAAATAACTCCTAGAGTATGGAGATGCCACCACCATAGTGCATTCAGGAGGTCGACCAATGTTAGTGTTGCCCCACATGCATGCCAAAATCTGATTTTTTTCTTTCTTTTTTTTTTTCACCTGACCTTCTTCACCATGCTTGCTGGGCTCACTAAGAGTCTTGTTGCAACCTCCAAATGAGTCTTCTTAAGACTTTTTACTCAACAATGGCTAGCTTCTTGCCAACAGTCAGTTAAGACTGGTGAAGTGAATGACTAATAACCTCATGGACATATTCTTTAACATATCCCTCCATTTTGATAGGTACCAGGTAGGACAAATTTGCACTTTGACCCTGGTTAGGTTTTGTGTGGCCTGCAGTGTCAGAGAGCACAGAAGGTGCATATCAGGGCTTTTGTTGCAGGGAAGGTGTCAGAACTTGCCCAGTGTTTTTAGAAATCTCTGCGATCATTACCCACTGTCAATCTGACTTTGACCCCTACCTATTTCGCACTACAGGCTTCTCAT
This sequence comes from Brachyrhaphis roseni, assembly GCA_903066815.1. Lineage (NCBI taxonomy): Eukaryota > Metazoa > Chordata > Actinopteri > Cyprinodontiformes > Poeciliidae > Brachyrhaphis > Brachyrhaphis roseni. The sequence continues at coordinate 28,298 of CAEFZY010037056.1, forward strand.
CCTGACACTTTCTCTTTATAGGGAGTTGAGTGATTATGCAGAGGACCTCAATACTTCTTTCATAACTGGCACTGTCAGTAACTGCTTTAAGTTACACCACTGTCTGACACCATTTTTTTTTTTATCTCCAGTGGTTGCTTGTATGGCTTGATTCATGTCTTGATTCATGCAGTGGCTTCTCATTTTCATCTCTTGTGCAGTTTTAGAATGGCAGCAAATAAAATTAGTAAATTTGTAATTCTTTACGTTAAATTGTTTGTGGGACAATTCTCAAAGTTTCTTGTGATAATTTAGAGTAACCTATTTTAGGCAGCTGTTTAAAAATTCTTATTGTTTAAATCCAAAATGAAACATCAAAGGACTGATGAAGGATGTTTGACAGCATATTTTTATTCATAATAATGTACAGAAATTTTATAGTCTAATATATTATTATTGAAAAATGCTACCATTTCATTGACCAGTTGAATTCAGGTACACGTTTAAAGAAAATTCTGATAATTGTTTCACCAGTCTGATTAATTGCAAATAACTAGTGATCATATTAAGCTAAAGACACAAAATAGCCAACAGATGACACATCTCAGGAAATTAGAAAAGTATTGAAAAGATTCATTAATTTTTGTAACTCAATTCAATAAGTGAAACAGATTACATAAATAATCCACACACAGACTGAAGTCTTCAAGAGTTTCTTTCTGTTAATTTTTTCTTTCCGCCTCATGAATACACAAGAATATTACATCCAGTAACAAACAATTTTAATATAGGAATGTTAACTTAATAATAGTAATACCTGCTTGAAGGTTGTTATTTAAAAGATCTGACAAACATGACATCAAAATGCTTACTCCAGTTTCCTGAGATGTGCTTGTATTTTTGCTTACTACAACAGAACTACAAGGAGAACATTTTCTGGATTTGAGTTATTAAAAACAGAAAAGATAGAAATTCAAACAAGCCTCCATGTCTGTCTGCTTCTCGCATCAGTACCGTCTCAGGAGATGAAGCAGGAAGAGCGTGTCTCTGTTGAAGGCCCAGAACTGGCTGCTGGCTCGCTCACAGAACAGAATCAGACTTCGGTTTTTGTTGCTGACGGAGGAACCTCAGCCCGGCAGCTGCCGCTATGTCTGGTGGAGGGGCTCATAGAGAGAGACAGGCACTGGGTTCAGATTTATTTTTGATCATTCCAGAACAAAATTGGATGTTAACAATAAAATGTTCCAAAGAAAATCACAAAGTGATGCTGAATGGGTGGAGGGAAAAAAATGAGACACATTTTGGCAGCAACGGTACACTGCTGCCAGAATTTGTTTAATTTTTTTTTCTTAACATCTTCAACTATTCAGCAGGTGCTCCATTTGCTGAGGTTATTGGACATGTAAACAATCGTTGTAGGTAACAGCTATCTCTTGGCTTGGACCTTCTTCCTTTTCAAGGGTCAAAACTTACAATCATTCTAACTAATAAACATGTACTTACATTTCAGACTTTTTAAGAAAATTATGTTGATATTTTAAAAATCCTAGAAACAGCTTATAAAAGTATCAACCATGAGGTAATTTAAAGGAAATAACTCATACAAGAGATATTCACAAACTTTTAGGCAACACTTCTTTTTATAACATGTCTTCAGGGTCCTATTAACACAGATACTTGAAAGACTCTAAACCAGCGTAAGAGCTTGTTTGGATAACTGTAAGATAAGTAAGGACATTTTCAATGTAATTAGAGGAGACAGATAAAGATACATGAATGGTCAGGTGTTTGTGGTCACTACAAATGCATAAAACTAGAAATCCCTATAATTATGCTTGCTGTCCTTTCCACTGAAAACAAAGCCCTTGTCTTGGCATATTTCTCTGTTTATTTAGGTTCTGTTGAAACTGTACACCTGCTAGAGCCAGATGAAACAATACAGGCACTGTAACCACAAACTGGGAGACTGAAGTCCCAACAAACTCTGATTATTCCACTAAATCACACAACAGTCTTGCTTTGCTGTGGATCTTCTTTGTTTTGACTAATGGTGCTGGTCATTCACCTGGCAGTTATCACCTCTTTCAGCATCTCTGTGTTTTTTTTTTTTGTTTGTTTTTTTTTCTGCAGCTCTCAAATGCTTTTCCTCATCAGTGACAGTTAAAGCGTAATTGACGTAAAGCCTGCAGCCTGGAGTAAACAGGACTTGTTGTACTCCGTTCTCACGCAGAAGTCATTCCACTTAGCAGAACCTTTTATCCCAAAAAATGGATCATCCATTACTAAACCCTCTTCTTGCATAATCAGCTGTACCTTGTGAGTCAGTCATGGTTGGGGGAAACACTTTGTCCCGAAATAAGGTCATCAGAAGCGGGAAGAAATCGTCCCTTCAGAGCACAATACACCACTGTTGAAAACTAAATCGGCTCCACTCGCAAATTTCATATAAGCAGCTTAAGAGAGAGCTTGATTTTAAAGTATCATCATTGCAACTTTTGGCATTAGGTCTGGACAATCAATACTGTATGGCAGGTTCAACTTATTTTAGTCTTAAAATGTGAATAACTTTTCTTTTTCTGACGTATTGACACTGTTCCAAGTTATGTAACATGCCATAATAAAGGATCAGACCAAGCATGAGAAGATGAATGCCATAAAAGCAATAAGTAAGCAGCATAGAAAATCATTTCTGAAGGATATTTCATATCTCATTCCTGATATTCAGTTGTTGCTCCCAGCCTTAGCTTTTAATAGTTTAGTCCGGGGTCATCTTCCATGTTAGATCCTCACTTATCTATTGTGGTGGTTCTTCAGTTCCTCTCAAACAATTATTTATTCACACAGCTGCAGCTGTACCTCCAGACCCCTGAATGTCCCTGTCTTTTCCCACCACATGCTTTTCCTCTCTACATATCCTGTTTATACGACACACTCAGTTGTAGAAATGTTGCGGAAACAGGGATATATACAGACGTTATTTGCCTGTGTCTGATGGATCAGTTTTTGACAACATTTTGTAAATATTGTCACTCTTGCCCACCATTGTTCAAAATGTGATCTTCTCAGGTTAGCAGTGCTAACCTGATATATCAAAAATATCAAGCTATTTTGTATTTATCTATAGCTTAAAAAAAAGTTATGGTTGCATTTTATGAACATGCAACAAAGAACACTTCTATTTATCTGTGTGTACACAGCACAAGTCGGAAAAGGGTTGGACTGAGACGGCTGCGGAGGGAACAAGGAAGGAGTCTGGAGGAAAAGGCGTAGCTGCAGATTGTCAACCGCTACTTCCACGACTCTTGCCACAAAGTGCAATAAAACCTTTTCTGACTCAATTTCTCTCCTGTGAGCACAATGCAAACACATGTGACCATACAAGCAGCAAGACCATAATGATGAAGATCAGAAAAAGCCAATGCTACAGATGTGCGGCCCATTTTCTGCAATGTGTCACAGACTGCATCCACTCTACTGTGGTCTTATCTTCAGATTAGAAATTTTAAAAAATGGTGTTGTTGTGTATCACTAACATGTGAGGGACCTTTGCTTAAAGAAGCTGATCACAGTCTGTTCAGCAAATACTAATCATTAATCTACTCAGAGTTAAACACATAGCATGCAGCATTAAACAAATACAAGTCAGAATGGTAATTTAAAGTCTTCTGTTTATTTATTAGATATTAACATCTTCTCTTGTTAGCACAATGATATTGACATTTAGTGTAAAGAGTTGGGTAATATTCCTGTGCCTTTCCTTAACATTAAAGGAATAATCTTGCTTTGCAAAACCAGTGCAAAATAAAGTTAAGAAATAAAAGTTCTTGCAAAACCTCAATTGTTTAAATCCATCAAACAAGGCACACTGTGTATAGCTACAAGTCCTTACTTCTGCTAAAGAACTTTCTCTTTTTCTGCAAAGTTCAAATAAATGTACCTTGATTTATTAGGAAGCTGCTCAGATTTAGATGATCCCATTCCTTAGTTTTGACTTCTTATCTTTTGTGAAACAATTACAGGAATAACAAAGAACCTGTATCGTGCTGACAGTAATAAAAAGTGAAAGCATTAAGGATATAAAACTGAGTCAGGGGTCAGATAATTTCTGTTACACAGTGCAGATAAATTCCCGACATGAGGTACAGTGAACCAATTAAGATTGAAATTTCTTTTATTTATTTTTCCCCCCCCAATTTTCTCAATGTTTTTGCACAACATTTCAGATAGTGCTATTAAGTAGGTTCAACAGCTGTGTTCAAGAGTGTTGGTAAGATAAAGGGGTTACAGAGCAAGAAAGTCAAAATACACACACACACACACACACCCCCACATATATATATATATACATACAGTATATCCTCGGTTAGTAAAACCAGGATATTTTGACTTTTTGACCTCAGAATCTTGCTCAATCATCATCTTAACTATTTTCATTCATTGTATGGAATTTCACTGGAATGCCAAAGGCTTTTGTGTTTCTTCCATGAATAATGTTCACAAACTGACCATCCTTGTTGATTATTTGCCGTCAGTCGACTTCCCTGGACTGGAGTTTGCAAAATGTTTTCGGCCAGAGTTAACATTTTCATTGCTTGCTAAGATTTCAGAGATGAAGAACAACAAGCATGGATCCTCAAGTTGTAACAGAAAGGTAAAGTTAGCATTTGATTGTAGTCTGAAGTGGTGACAAGCCTCAGACTATAAATAGTCAGGTTATTTGTTATAGCACTTGTACTTTTCCTGTGGCTGCATTGACAAACCTGTGTTGTGAAAAGCTCACTACTTCTGTTAACAGAATGGTTTTATTTGCCATCAGGACAGAAAACAAGTATTTAGGTGAAATTCAACAATGAAAACTTATGTTAAGAGTTTGTTTCATTTGAGCAAAATCGGCAAAAGAATAAAATGAGTTAACTTATATTAGCTAGCACAGTAAAATTAAGTCTGCAACTATGATGCAATTTTTATCCAAAATATCGCCAGTAAAATCTTTAAAATTCTATTTTTATGTGAAAGTCTGAGTAACTCATATATACAGAGTTTATATGTGAAAAAACTTTAGGATTGTAATGTGACTAGCTAAATGCCGCTGATTCTGATTGCTTTGGTTTGGGTCACCAGAATGATATTTGCTGTAAATTTTTGCAGGCAAAATTAAAGTTCAGTGCAACATGGTTGCTGTTGCATGTAAACTGTACATCACAGTTAGCTTGTCTGCATTTACCTTGTAAGTAATTGAGACTTTTGATAGCAGGCTAGTTAAAATACCCTAAGTACCACCAGTAGGACTTGCACCACAGGTTGAGAAACAATGGAACCAGATATACTATGTGTGACTCACTTTATCCACACAGGGAATTATACAAACTAATTTTTATGATCTATTTTGTGGTTGCATACCCAGGTTGTTATGAGAGCGTGTGAAAACCCATACCAGCAGGAGAAGTTAATTCAGCCACAATTAAGAGGGAAAGCACATCAACAATAGGAAATGGATATTGGCTCAGATTGAAGCACTGACTGAAACACAAGAGAGCATGTTGTTTTCCAGATAAGGGCCATTTGTTTTCTGCTGAAAATACTTGGGGGGCGGGGGGGGAAACCTCTTAAGCAGGTCTGAAAGATGTTGGCAGTTGCAGTAACTGTAAATGGAAAAGTAACATATCAACAGCTGTGTGGAAAAGACTGATAGCAAACATTTTGATCTGAATACTTTGTCACTTTGAAGTGTAGCAATTTTCAGGCCAAAATGAGATGGAAAGACACTTTTATCTGAGACAATTGCGAATGTGGCTGCTGCCATGTTTGCTTTCACTCTGGTTCAGTGACTTTCATCTCTGGCTGTGCAGATGAACAGTGGTGCACGGACGTTCAGGCTGAGAAACTGGCAGCAGAAAGGAATTTCCTAATTTACTAGATGCGGAGAAAAAAAAAATTTTTATTGTGAGATATTGGACAAACAATAAAAAAAAGAGAAAAAAATATTTAAGCATTCAATCTTCAAAGTTTGTCACATATTATACGCTAATATGCTAAAAGTATTTTAGGATTTAATCAACCAGCATGTAATATGATACCTATTCTAACTGGAAATCTAGTCTTTGTAAAGCAATATCCTTATGTAGTTTCTAATGTTGTTAAGAAAAAACTGAGTGATATAACCAGCAATTTGGACAAGCAGGCTCATATGCAGATTGTGGAAACCTGTTTTTCTTTTTCTTTTTTTCTTCTGCTTTCTTGCCGTTGAGCAAATCGCCCATTGTGTGATTCATAATACTAAAACTAACAAACTCGTAATTAGGATTACTCTGCAAAGTCCTCCCCTGTGCAGCTGGGGAAATGGGGCGAGGACACAGAATACTGGATGTATGCTTGTGGATTTATCACTATTCACAATTTCGCTAATGTCTTTTCAAAGCACATGAAACAAAACATTTAGTCTTTCCCCACACCAAAGGCAGTACTCATTTTCATTTATGTTAAATCTATTCTGACAAAACAGCACATGGCTCTTTAAGTAGGCTGTATCAGTATTTTCCGCTATAATAAGCACCCTATCTGTTATTTTTATCAGCGTACTATGTTATTATGGCCACTGGAGACCTGGCTGCACTGTCTGTGTCCCTCCCATGTTTTTACAATCATATCAAGCACCTGGTGGCACACCAGCTATGAGACACAAGCATGTCATTTAGTTAATCAGTCAAAGTCATCCCACTTCAATCAGTAAAAATTGTTTTGGTATTCTATTCCTGGAGCTCTTTCACATTTCCTCAAGTTAGAACTTCTCTGTATTTTCTTGCCTAATCTGGACATTATTTTTATAGTTTAGGCAAACTAGATAAAAGAATGTCTGCAAATATTGTCACCAAACATTCTTTCAATGCTATTCATTGAGGTACTTTGCAAAAACGAATGAGCAAATGTTTGTCACTCTTCATATGCAAAGCTGTAATTTCAGTGATTTTTTAATATATTTGTTAAAACTGTCATTTCATTGTTAAAACTTTAATGTAGTATTTATTTTAGAAGCTAACTTATACCTCAAGTAGTATTTATTTACCAAAATACATACTGTGATAACTATGTAGCTTTCACAGCAAAGGTTTTGCAAATGATTGCGAAACTTTTGAGATGTTTTGAAGCTGATGCATCTTCCCCTCCATAATCTGTCTTGATTAATTAGACAAATCATTGTAAAAAAAAATAACAAATTGTGCTTTTAACATGGCAAAATGAAAAAAAAAAAGTTCAAGGGGTATTATTGCAATTCACTGGATAAGAGGTGTGTGGGTGTGTGTAGCTGTGCGGTACAGTGACACAACAGATCCATTTCAGCATATTAGACCAGTTTTACATCGCAGGACTCACCAGAAAGAACTTCAAAGAAAGCCTCCATGTCAGTCATGATTCAAAGGGCCTACATATGAATGAGCAGCTCTGTGCCCAGATCCGTGGCCCTGGATCCTTCCAGCTCTCATGTGCCACTCTTAACTACTATGATGGCCACATTGTTAATGTGTCCAATGGATGTAATCGGGCGTGCTCTGTTTATGCCAGAACATAGTACAAACGAGAGCCATGCATTACGATCGCCCAGGCTAATATGTGACTTCCCTGTGGTTCGCTGGAGACGACTGAGATGCACAAGATTCACTGTGGGGTCTGCTGTACGACAAGAAAGGGAATAATGCCTGAATGAAGGCGGAGCTGAGATAGTTATGCAACAAGACAAAACCAACATGAGCAAATAAAACAAGTTGGCTGTGAGTGAGAAAACATCTAGATTCTCCAGACATCACCTCCCTCCCTGTTCAGCATCTCATCCTCCTCCTTTTGCTCAACTCAGAGTTGGTGGACCGTTAAGAATTAAGTACACACTGTAGTGCATGTCCTTGTTGAGCAAGAGAGACATTAAACACGTTTGCTGTCACAATTTACAGAAGACTGCAACTGAATACAAGTGGGTGTACTGCAGATTGTTATTTGGTTGTATCTATTCAGCTTTTTAAGCTGTGCAGTCGTTTTCCTTGCCATGTTATGGCTGTGGTGTAATTAACTGGTTCCCCTCTGTTAAATTTCACAATGCACAAACTTAGCACGTACTGTTGACTCTCCGCACTCTCTGTGTACAACAGACAGGTGTGACCACTAACAACAGGATGACAGGGTTCAACACCTCTGTTCGCCACTGACTTCCTCTCACACCCCTGCGCCGTATTCAGACACGCCCAGAGCAGCAAGGCACATAATTACCACCAGTGAGTGTGCCAGAATGCACCACAGCATGGGGGTGTCCACTATCTGGATTTATGTGCGGAGGATGGACGTGAGTCTACGCTGCCCTTTCCAATCCTAAAAACCTTTCAGTGTGAGAGCAGCATTCAGAAGACGGTAGATTACTCCAGTCACTGATTTCCTTTGAGTCAAACAAGAGGCCTCTGAGATTTTGACCTTCATGGTCCGAAACCATTTCGCTGAAAACCATTTTATCTTCTGGTTTACTTTGTTTTGGAGGTCTCTCTTGATATGCCTATATCTTTCTTTCTGGTTTGTGTCCAGGACCAGCCCATGATAATCCTCTGGGACCATTTCCTCTATAGGTTTCACAACACAGAATCAGAGGAGACTGTGAGGGACATATGAAGAGGACTGTACCTCTTTTCTGCTTTTTTTTTCTGAGGGAATTACTATTTCTTGTGTGGATGTACTACACCACTACAGACCGTATTTACAATTCAAAAAACATAATAAAAACTAAATTTGAATGTACATGGTGTAGAAAAAAAATATTGTTTTATGAGTAGCAAACTCTATTTTAGCATTTTTTATTTTATTTTACACTTTTCATGTTGAAATACCTATTTCAGCTGACTTTTATATGTAATCAAACATTTGAATGGTCATTGGTCACATCTGGAATTTTTGTCCAGCATTTTTCTTAGTTCACCACACAGATACTGAAAACAAAATTACTCTGTGCACACAATTTCACCTTATGCCCCACATGCATGGTTTTGTAGGTACAATGCAACCTGGTAACCTGAGTAACCACGTTACTCAAGTAACCAGGTTACCAGGTTGCACTCCACGCAGAAAGGTTTGTGCAATATACAGACTGGTTCTACCTGTAAATATAGATGTAATCAGAACAACAGATATCTGTTTTTTCTGAGGATGTAGGTCAGGCATGGAGAGTACAAACATAATATTTAGTATGTGATTCAGATGAAACAGAGCAAAGTGTCATCCTTGCAGGAAGTTATCCATGATGACTATAAAAAGTGGTGACATCACTACCAAAAACATACCTTTACATAAAGTGTTTTTCTTACAACCTGCTTTCAGTGCTACTTCCAATTGTTGATTCCTTTAGATCCTTTTAAGAAGCCGAGGGGTTAATAAAGGCTCAGAAAGAGTGATAAAAGGTCATAGTGAGCAATTGGTGGTAATCGCAGTTCAGCTGCACTACTCTCTCTTTCTCACAGCACAGCCTAACAACAGCCTGCTTCTCAATTTTACTGGGTTTTTATCAAACAACTCAGCTGGTCTTCACATCTCCATGTTGGTCACTCATCTCTTTGTTTACTCTCTTTTCTCCCTCTGCCAAACATGCCAGATCTCCAATGTGTCAGAGGGAGAGGAAGGAAGGGAGAGAGGGCTTGCACATGATTTCCAGGGAGGAGAAAGAAAAAGTCCACGCTGGCTTCCTATTTATCTGATTCGCATTAAGTCATTTGTGCTTCATTCGGCTGCACCCTGTTTGCTGCTTTGAGGTCATCCTTACAGTACAAGTGGGGTTGGTAGTAGCCTACTTTTTGACTAACTGGGAAGAAAAGATATGGAGTCAGCATTACTCCAAGCTGTATGACAGGCATCAACATTGAGCACAGCCCTGGCCAATATAAAAATCTAAAACGACTGTTGAGATATAAGTGACTAAACTCAAATGTCTCAGATCATTCTACAAAATTAGGTTAGGCAAGCCTGTCTAGTTAGTGATGGCTGGCAGGATTTCTCTTAAAAGTCTTGGAAAAGTGTGGTAATACAATCCTTTCCTGCACCTGATGCATGAGCACAAGAAACTGTTTCATATTGTTACCCAAGCAATGTCATTTTGAAAAGGAAAGGTTGCAGTATACAGTTTTTCCATTCACAAGAGAGAAAGTGAGCATATTTCCCATCCTCCTGAACATTGTTTTCAAGCTATTAAAAATTTTTGCAGCACTCATTAGTTAGCACTTGTGACGTCTGCCCCAAATGTCCAGTCAGTCGCGCAATAGCTACAACGTCAACAGGTTCCCATCCACAGCACAAGAAAGTGGGCCTTGGCTCAGGGGTTTCGGGGACTTGTTTTACCAACAGCTCCGGTGCTGAAGGTTTGTTACGTTGCATTGTTATGCAACAAGCTGGTGAGAATGAATAAGCTTCAGCAAAGTGAATTCCAGTGGAATTGATGGGATGAGGGCAGCAGCTAGGTTAATCCTAGACGGAGACCCTTTGGGACCTTGCTCTCATGATCCCTTCTGCGTTTTCTTTTCAGCCTTAAATGTTTATTTGAAAGACTACGGGAGATGGAGAAAGCATAGTGTAGAGACTGGGCTCTGTGGGTTCAGGAGCAGAGCAGGTTAATCTCTGCAATCCCAACATGAGGGGCAGGACAAAACATAGGGGGTCTCCCCACATTTTCCTTCTTTGCAAACCTCTCAACCGCTAATCTTCTTCTAACTTCCTCCCCTTTTTGTTTCTGCTCTCCTCCCTGTCAGCGTGGCCACCCTCAGGCGCCGAGCCAACAGTCCCACTGTCTCTCAGTGGGTGACATCACTCATTGGCACAGGCAAGCAGGCCTGGAATAATTAGGTTTGGATGGTTGAAGTGACTGTCTGTGTTTATGCGCTTGGTGAGTTTTGGTTGATGTAGAAGGGATTCTGCGTTACTCAACCTAAAGCACGTAGACAATGGAGTCAACACTCATATGGAGCCCACTGGAGGAATCCAGTGAATATAGTTCCTCCAGGTCATATGATTGTAAAGTCTCATTGGAAACTAGGTAAAAAAAAAATGCTTTCAGAGTTTACAACAAATGATGTAAGTTGGGACCACGATGTGTAGTTTTTGGTCAATGTTTGTGAATAAATTTAAGTCTCGCTTCCTGTGTAGTTGAGTTTGTTGCAGTGGACCCCCTGCTTTAATAACTTTCCATAGACTTTACACATGACCAACGCAGCAAAGTCCATTCGTTTACTACGTTTCATGCTATATACACACAGCCTACTTAGGGAGAAGCCTTTGTTTGACCGATGCGCTTTGTCAATCTCTATTTAGTTGCTTCTTTACAACAAGCTCGGCCCTTTGAATATTAACTGTGTGATCCCTCTAGCCACACAAGGAGCCGCTCAGACCCCCTATCAGTGCATCCCAGTTTCCCTGAACTCTGTGCTAATGCTTTGTGCTCAACATCATGTTGTCATAAAGACTGTGCTGTTTCAGAGATTAAGAGAGACAATCACTTTATGTTTCCTGAAATTTATTCTTATTACCACAAGAATGCTCTTAAATATCAATCATAGAGTGCTATGTATAAAAATATTAATTTCTTTCTAACTTTTTCCCATTTTGTTAGGTTGGAGCTGCAAACTTTAACGTGTTTTGTGCAGAACTGATAAGTGGAAAGAAAATTATACACATTTTAAAAAGAAGTTTTCACAAAGAAAAATCTGAAAAGTGGGATGTGCTGTATTCCTCCCCTTGTAATGTTGCTCTTTGATGTCCATTTGAGTGTTATTTGAGATAATTGCAAATGCGGCTGGTTTTTAAGTAAATTACTGAGCATTCATCACGGCAAAGAACAAGGGACATACAAGGCAAATAAGTAATAAATTTGTGGAAACGTTTAGGGCAAAGTTGAGGTATGAAACAATATCTAAAGCTTTGAACATTTTATGGAGAATTGCTCAAACCATCATCTGGAAATAGAAAGTGTATCACATAGCAAAAAGACCAAGAAATGACTGTCCATCTAAACAGACAAGACGGGGAGGACATAATCGGTGGAGCTGTAAGGATCCACTGCTTAGGTGGGAGAATTTGTTGACAGGACAATTCTTAGTTGTGCTTGACTGTCTCGAAGAGGGGGAAGAAGAAATTTGACAGGGAAGCTAGTTCGAATAAAGAGTTAATGCAGGAAAATCTTAGAAGACAACCTGTTAGTAGTTGCAAAATACGTAAGACTAGGCTAGGTGTTCATCTTCCTGCAGGACCAAGACGCTAAACATACAACCGGAACCACAATAGGATGGTTTAGATTAAAGCATATTCATGTACATTGTGCCATCCAAAGTCCTGACCTAAATCTCATTTAAATTATGTGACGGACTTGAATAGAAATGCAGATGATTTCATATTTCTTCCAGTAAAATACATTAAAACCCACAAATGATCTTCTTTCCACTTTACAATGTGTTTCTATGTGTGGGTCTATGATCTAAAATCTCAACAAAGTTTTATACACTTTGTAGTTACAAAGTGACAGGATGTCACCTGGTTTTACCTGGTTAAATAAAGGAAATAAAAAAAAATAAAAATTGTAAACAAGTCCAAGAGGTAAGAATACTTTAGAAACGCACAACACAAAATGTTTAGATCTTAGATGAAAGAAACAGCACAGCTGTAGCTCTATTCAGTCTGATGAGTGCAGCAGCTGAATTTGTTGAAGACAATGGATGGGTGGGTGAGTATGTCTGTTTTTGTGGGCCAATAATCCGCTTTATTGAGTCTCAGGAAATCCTAATTGGAGTCGGAAATGGCTCCCGTCGCCAGATGTGCAAAGACCGGTGAGGTCAACCCTTCCCCCATGGACAACTGACCACAAGCACCTCAGCCTTTTCTCCTCCCTGCAGAGTTTAACCCCAGAAATACAACAAATTATGCAAAGCCACATCAACACAAAACACATGCATCCTTTCTGTCTATCCTGGGGCCATTTAACTGACCAAAAACATAATATGATGTGCACACATACTCACTAAAGCATTGGCCCGGCTCAGTCTAAGACAACAAAACAAGACACAGACCTGAATAAGGCTTCTTGTCTGTGCAGCACAGAATAGGGTACCCAAAAAAGTCAGAAACTAATCAATGTGTGTTCACATATGGTTGCTGGTTCACATATCCTGCCTGTCTCTTATTGTCATTACTTATCAGGTCCTCTGACCAGAGGCAGAGATCTTTGTTGGGCCATTCAGGACAATTGCACATGATCTGAGTGCAGCTGGAAAACCAAGAAAGTTCTGAGAAAGCTGGGTTGGATTAGGAATACCACCCCAGACCTGCTGTCCCCACAGTCTAGAATAAGATCCAGGTGTGTGTGTGTGTGTGTGTGTGTGTGTGTGCATGTCTGCGTGCGCACACAGCTTTCCTCTTGCACAACTACACACATGAATGTGTTTAGTACCCCCACAGAGCAACAGTCACTCTGACCTATTTCACTCAAGTATGGAAGTGGCCTAGACCCAGAAGGCAAACCAGAGACAGATCAACACTAAAACCCCTCACTCATAACATCAATACTTCCACATGGGACAATTTTACTGCCTCTTTCACAAACTATACAGTGAACGGTGCATCTGGAAAAAAAAAGAAGAAAGAAATCTATTCTATTGATCTAGCCACATCCGGATTCATTTGTGCGGCAAAAAAACAATTTTGGCAGAGGTCACTGTAGAGAATCTGATCACCGTGTCTAAACAGAATATGTAAAACACGTTTTTTGGTGTATTTTGATTTCTGGGATTGTTTTCAAGTATTGTAAAAACCAGTGAATCTCCAACATGTGTTTAAAGAAAGGGAGGTGGGAGCTAATAGCGTTCACCTTTAAGCAACTCTTCCAGGACTTCAAAGTGAGATTAAGAAGGGGAGACGATGAAGGGCTAAAGCTGGCTGCAGCGGCCCCACTGATCTAAGGGCTGAGCTACAGGGTAGTTGGCACTGTGATCTTGTGTTTACGCTTTATGTCTCCATTAGGAAATGAAGTATAGCAGGTTTAGACATCAAAGAAAGGCCACACATGTTCCCGTCTTGGATAAATACTTGCAAATGTTACAAATGAGCACCTTCATTCATAAAACGATGAGCCAAGAGAGACACACAAACACCGATGTTCTCTATTTCATCCAGCTGGAAGACTGTTTGTGTGTTTCCAGTCCAACCCATTTTATTGAAACAAGTGAGGGAAGCCAAGTTAAGTCCTTGCTGTTCATTAATCACTGTTGCAATGTCCTCGCCACATAAATGCTGGCATAATAGGTGTAATTGTGCGAGGTTGTTCAGGCCCCTCATGGACTATAAAGCTGCTGTCTCTCATCAGAGGCATTTCCTCGTATTCTAAGAGGTGCACTGTACTCTGAGGAGAGAGCGGCTGGACAGAAAGTAAAATTTCCTGAGAGACGTTTATTCTGGCAGGGTGCACCATAACATACCCCATGGCTCAAACACAATAAAAGCCAGATATTTAAGGTCATAACCTGCTAATTACTGCAGGCCCACACGTGATGAAGAGGGTCTGTCAGCGTGGCCTGTGAAAGGGGCTACCTGAGCCGGAGCTGCAGAGAGCTGGGTGGCGTTGGCCAGGAGCGCTCCATCACCTTAGATGAAAGGTCAGCGTCATGGGTCTGTATCTCACCACCTGGGACATTTCAGCACCCAAAAGGGACTTCTAGCCTCTTAGCTTTCATGCATGTGTCATTCTTGCTTCAGGGAGGAGATGCAGACATCATTTCCCATGTCTGATACCGATCTACTCCTTCTCTCGGTTTCACAAAAGCAAGCCCCTCTAGGTACAATCAAGGTTCTCTGCACCAAATACATTTCAGCGATTTGATGATAAACCTGAAAAAGACACATATCATGTTGTCTGCACAATTCTTGACACTGTAAGTGTCAAAAAATCATACCCACTGAGCCTTTTTGTAACCCTCAGTCTTATTGAGATCTTATTCGATTCAATTCAAATGATGTAGTATACCAACTCAAAACTCAAAGCAACAGGCGACACAAAAAGAATACAAGATATCACACATTGCTTATTATTGCAAGAAACCTGCTATAAACTTCTCCACTTCTTAGTCTACATATCTATTTTAACTCAATAATCTTCTCTGATAAAAAAAAAAGCTTAAATTTACGTATTTACTATAAATACTAATTATGTGACTCCTGTTACAGTTTGTCGGAGTAAAAGCTGAACAGAAATGCACAGCACATATTTCAGATTTATTGCTGTAAAAAATTGTCACGTCATAATTCATACTTCTTACTTTTGTTTGCTAAAATTTTGATTGAAAGAAAAAAAAAAGGTGTCAGCTTGACACAATGTGAAAAAAAAGTTTAAGTGTGTGAATCTTTTCCCAAGGCATTTAAGACTGTAGTCTTATTTTGGACTGACAAACGTTGCAAACAACAAAATTAGACTTTAAAACATGGAAATAATTTGTTATTACTATAAATATATATATATATATATATATATATATACACATGTGTACATATATACAAAGGCTTGTAAAACCCTAAAAATACTGTATGACAAAAAAACAAACAAAACAAACACCTGGATCACACATGGAGTCAATGCTGTTTGTGTGTGTACCCAGACCGAAAGGTGGTGCCCACCCACTTGCCCCTGGCCTGGACCCACAGCTCCCCCTTGGAGGAGCAGAAGCTTGTGGCACTCCTGGAGGATCTGGCCAAGACGTTTCAGCCCCACTGAGCCAGAACCACCCCAGAGAGACCAGCAGCACTAACACCATCAGCTCCTCTTGGTTGAGGCTGGACAGGAAGTACATCTACTTTATCCTAAGAACCTCTGTTGGTATCATTTGATGTGGGATATAAAAAGAAGAGATGCTTAAAGTGCTAAGGAGCATTTTGGAAACCCAGCCTAACAGTAGCAGACTGAATTTAGAAATAACCGACGGATTGCAGATTGGTAACGTTTATAACTATTTGTAAGGTTAGCTTTTTTCAGGACTTTATTTTTTATAGTGCAGAAATGTTTGACAGTGATGCTGCTTTCATATCTGCAGCTGAAAGCGATGATTAAAGCCCAAACGCACGACTATAACTGTGACTTTATTAACGTCAATCAGATGGGAATCTGATGTGGCCAAGGTCACGCTTATGTGTTCGCTCACCAGCCATGGGTTCAGCGTCATGCTGGTGTTTCTGACTCACACAAGTGTCCAGTGATGTGCATCTAACACCCCTGTAAGTAACCCATGTGTGTGCTATGTTGTGTTGTGGAGCTACTGTACAGTGCAAGGTGAACCCAGTAAAGGTGAAGCGTTCTCTCGAACAGCGCAGCAGCATCGCTTGACATATGCAGCATATTTACAAATCTGTGACTTGAGATCAGCACCTTTGAAAAACCTTTTTACCCTTCCTATAACTTTTCTGTTAACTCACGCGTCAATAAAACAAACTTACATGATGTTTTGTGTGTTGCTGTTTGATTGACAAAACAAAACAAACAGCAGTCAAACATATCAAATATCTTTATTAAGTGTGGTTTATGCTCTTCAGTGCTGTGCTTTCAGGGCACATGGAGACCCAAGTCAGTTCTTGAAATATCAACAAAAGCATTTAAAAATACAGTTATTTGCAGATGTACATTAACAACAACCTTGTTGGAATGGCAAGTATTTCTTACAAGTAGCTTCAAGAGAGAATTATGTTACATTTTATGAATTGTGGAGGGGAGAAAAAAAAGAAAGGATAACACGATTCTTGTGCTAAATTAAAGATGAGAGAGGCGACTGTTCCGTTATGTGACAGAGGACATAAACTACTGATAACGCGACTAAATCCACTGCTTCCTTCCTGAGACGCATGAGCAATCTCAAGATCTATTCCTTGAGCTATTTCCGCAAACAGCAAATCTCAGCATCGATCATTCCTTTAGCATCCCACACATCTGCCAAGGACCCGATAAGTAATGACTGAAAGAGGCTTTTCAGGCTCCAGATTGTACCGTAGCTTTGCTAATGATCCTCCATTGTGCTCTATGAGGAGCCTCTTCTGATGCTTCGTGAAATGAGCTAAAAGATCCTTTCATGAGTTCTGAATAGATTCTCTGCACGCGTGAAAAGAGCTTAGACACACTGATGTGAAGGAGCATTTTAAGTCTACCTCGGTCAATGCAATGATTAATAATGGATGAAATGACTGATGTGAGGCAGAGATTAAACTGTAGATCTTAGTTTCTACTCGAAGATGGATCATTTAGTTCATTCTTTTAACTTCACAGCCACAGGTTCACCATTTATAAACACCACTGACTGTTCTGTGGGTGTCTATATATATATATATATTTTTTTTTTTTTGGAATAGCACAGTGCTGCCTTTATGAAAAGCTCTGATGAGCCTAATGCAATTCCCCTTCAGCATGTGGCAGACAGATAAAAGGGTTCAACAGGTGAAAGTCTTCAGTGTCCTTTGAAGGGGAGCTAAATGAATTTGAAGTGAGGTCTTGTTGAAAGGTTATTAATAAATAATATCTTACTTGCAGTGTGCAACTCTCTTGCTACACTCATTTAATCTTAATCCAGATTAGTTGCTCTCAGAGGCTGAAGCTAATGGCTAGTCAGAGAGGAACAAAGACCAGACTTCTACCATCTCAAATTTCCTGAATGTCATGTTTACATAAATTCAGTTCTGTATAAGAATATATAACATATAGCAACAGAATTTTATTTTATCTGTCGCCCATTCTGCAACTACTTGTCTGAATACGTTTCAAACAGGAACATCATTGGGGTTTCTACCTCCATGAACCTTTTAACGATGATCCAATCATCAGTTTCTGCATGAATAACGCCCAAAACAAACATTAAAAACAGAACAGGTGTTTTTGAGATCTGAGTATTTCAAGATGTTTGATGTCATGAACTCTTGAACAAACCATTAGTTTTAACCGGGACCATCTGATTTGGATTCATATTAAATGAATAAGCCAACAGATAAGATACTACCTACTTTAGCTTTGAGGAAAAACTTGTCCATTAGTATGCTCAAAGAAGAAGAAAAAAATAATAATCTTCTCAGTTTTAGACCGTATTAAAATTGGTACCTGCCACCTTACTACAAACAGTGGCTACAATAATAAATACATCATGCAAATGTCTCATCCTTGGAACCCAATATCCACCAATGGGATGAAAAACATAGATGATCTGCAAGTTTGTTAACATTTTAAAAATAAAAGTAAAAGAACAAATCAAACGAAAAAAAAACAAAAAAACACTGGAGTGTCAGGATAACGCAATCATAATAACATGAAACACCTAAGCATTCACTGATCAAGTTTCTGCTGTCACTTTATTAACAAAACCATTCCATCCATGTTCACAGGAAACAGCTGACAGGATTTGATAACGTGGCTCATCTTTACACCAAGTCTGCATGATGCACTTTGGAAGTGAGGGAGGAACCGGTTTTAACGTGTTACACGAGAATCAAGATGTCATATGGGCACAGAAAACAAAACCTACAGAGGTTACACATATTATATTTTACTGCAAATATAAATATACATTAATGATCCCAAAAACTGGAATATGAATCCACTCCAGCAGAATGTTTCTCATCGTCTTCCACTTACAAATAAGGCAAAGCTTTAGTCTAAGATTAGATGATTCCAGCTGCTATTCACAGGAAAGCTGCACTCCTGCATCCAAACGTACAAATGGGGGGGGGGAACCAAGATTGACTTGTGCAATTCAGTGCAAAGAGACATCTCTGATGCACAAATGTGTGTGAGGAGGGATGGTGAAAATGAACAGTCGTACAAGCTGCAGAACTGCTCAGAAGGCTTTTAGTGGGTCTTCTATATTTTTAAGGCCTTTACAGGAATCCAGATGTGACCAGGAACAAGTCAACATCTCAGCAGCTGGGGCTATATTTAGTCTGGCCTTCTCATCCAGAACCTCAGTTTGCTGTTTGTCTAATTCACCTCCACCTGTGAGAAAAATTTTCACTTTAACATCCTAAACTGAAAAATCATGATCTCTGAAGGTAACCCCACAAGCTTGAGAGCAGACCTGCAACCAGATGCTGCTGCTGACTTCGCTGGTTACTACAGAAACCAATCATCACCTCCCAAAAGGTAGAGGGTGGGTTAGCTGCTGCCTAGCAAACATCTGACAACTACATCACAGACGACCCTTACCCCAACAGGAGGGCATTTTAGTAACTTTCTTCAGATTAAAGTTTAGGAACCATTACGACTGACATTATCCAAGACCAACCGGTGACGATTTACTGATGGGAGAAGCTCCTGAGATAGTGACTTAAGGCCAGCTAGTGAAAAAGAAATCAGAAAACATTTTAAGCATCCACTACACGCAGAAAGGAGAAGAATTTACAGGTGAATATTTCTTTAAAGTAGCCTGGGATTAAGCAGGTAGCGGGAGCTCATATTTACAGCTATGGCAGGTCGGCAATGGTGAACACTAGCTTTACGGTGCAATCATAATAATAAAAAAAAAAAGACATAAAAAAAAAAAGGATCGGATATATTCAGTGTAAACACTAATAGCAATACCGTTCCTCCCCCAGGAGAAAACAGAACACACATGCACGCACACACACACATACATCTTTCATTGTGCTTAGGGTTCAGTTTGAGATCAGAGCAACAGTCTAAATCAGTCAGACTGACAGGTAGCAAAATATGTTACAAGAAGACGAAGAGATGTGGAGGGGCTCACACACGTTCACCCAGAGCAGGCCTGGCTGGAGCGGCGGACCCCAGGCGTGAAGGCGAGGTGGGCTGTACAGAGGGGTTTCCATGACACTGAGAGCGTGGGGGAGGGCTCGAGGCAGGCGAGGGTACCATGTAGAGGGCTGGGCCAATCAGCGAGGGGAAAAACCTGTTGCTAAGCTACTGCCAACCACCTGTGTCATGTCCCAGATCTGTGGAGATGGACATCATTAGTGTCAGGAAAGCATAAAGCGAGACATGATCATTGTTTGGATTCATTACTTAGACAATAATCCCAATTAAACAGAAAAACCATGAGTGTGATGCAGAGATAACAAAACAACACTGCGTGCACAAATATTCAGCAACTGAGCATTTTGGCCTGATTATCACTGTCAGGCATATTTTCCAACTCCAAGCTGGATAAACTTGAATAGTTAATGGATTTAAATGAGCAGGTGATGTGTGTCTGTGTAATGAGGGAGGGTGTGGCCTAAAGAAATTGACAACTTGTATCAAGATGTGCAGAATTATTATCATTTTATAGATCCGGTCCACATTGGTATGGAAGTGGAAAAGTAATTATTGAGTCTAGTTTTATTCCTTGGGAGTATTTGCAGGTAAATTGAAGCTCAGTTAACCTAATTATTTTCATTATAAGTTTAATAATGGATGCCTAAATCCCCAGGCTTAGATGTAGAAGGACAATTTTCTGCAGTAATAAATAGTTCAACATTTTTAAAATGTAAAATTGATCCAAATAGAACTTTGGTTACATTTTAAAGGTAAGTTATTTCTCCTCCAATAGCACATTGAGCAGCGCATATATGAGGATAATTGACTGCGTTAAGATATTCCTTCTGGCTCTGATTAGCTGTTTTTGACCTGAGGCTGTGCAAGTAGCTCAGGGAGGAGATGGAGGAGCTCAGTCTTTTCACAGATGATCTGTCTCTTATTAAAATGCGACGACATAGTGACCATATTAACAAATATATATAAAACATTTATTTATAAAAGTTACATTCTGCACCTTTAAGAAGGCGAGTTCAGAATTTAGTATAATTTCCATCTTGGTCCAGAGATGACTTAATTCTAACCTGTGTAAACTCTTGTATTCTCATTTCTACATCTACATTTCTGAAGCTTGGGATGAGTTTTAGTTTTAGCTTCAGTGTCGGCTCAAAGGCCCTCTGTTCCAAACAGAGCCAGCACACACATGAATCATCTGGTATCAAAGCTCTGTTGTTGACCTTAACAATGCGGTCGCTTCCACAAGTGACCATCAGGCCTCTGGATGGGTCCATGTCCATGTGGGCGATGTTGTGTTTCCCCTCGTGGAACGTGGCCAACGGTGTCCGGCTGCACACACACACACACACATGATGACAGTGTTTTTAATCGCAGCCGCATAGAATGAAAACACAAACACACTTAGAGACAGCCTACGCTTACTCTTCTTCTTTGATGGTATCGAAGCAGGCGTCGCACACTCGCACCGGGAACTCAAAGCCCATGATCGGGAAGGTGGAGCGTTTAGAGCTGCATTTCCCACACACAGCCTTCCCACACTTCCTGCAGTGGTGCTGCACACAACAAACACACAACAAACACGTAGGCATCACCAGGATTTATGACTGTGACTGGAGCCTCCCGTCCCCTGTGAGACACTGTGGTTGGTACCTGTCTGAGTCCCAAGGTCTTTGTGTCCCACATCTGCTTGATGTTCCAGAAGAAAGGCTGCTCACACTTCTGACAGGAGTCACTGTCTAACCACTGAGGCGCCTGTACAGACACGTGCACAATAAGTCTAAGCATTAAATACAAAAATCTAACCCTAAGAACATAAAAGGAAAAAAAAAAAAAAACATTTCCTCAAACCATGAAAACGATAATTGTCAGTGCTGCAACAGTGATGCAAACCTCCTCTCTCTGTGTGTCCATGTTCCACACTGCAATGCCTCCATCGGCTGAGCACGACAGCAGCTGCCTCGTGAACTGGAGATAACGCAGCGCCTGCACACGCTCACTGAGGGAGACGGAGGCTTGGATTATTTTCTACCATTAATTCACATCATTTCAAGGTTTTAAAGCAAGTGTACAGTGGCTCGCAAAAATATATAGTGAGATTTTGTCTTAATACAAACACAAACGTCATATGTGTTTTGATGGGATGTTATGTGAGAGGCCAACAAAAAGTAGTGGAAGGTAAGGCATACATAGCTGCAAAATTAAAATAAATAAATCAGAGAAGTGTGATGTCCATTTTTAACATAACTGCTCTTTAAGGATAAAAAGGTGGCTTTATAAAGTATTCCCCTCATTTTCAAGAACTGAAAATCACGGTATGCAAATGTCGAAAGCAATGTCATTCTCCTTCTATTTCTGTATTCAACTACTTTGTGTTAGTCAATTTCATAAAATCCCAAGAAAATTGTTGTTTGTGGGTTTTCAAAGAAACAAACATTCTCATATCCCCCACCTTGATGGATGAGTTATCTTAAATTATGCGTATGTAAAAGCATAGACACGTCCAAGCTGATTGTCGACAATCAGTATGACTAATAAATTACTGCTCATTTCACACAAAATCTGAAACATACATGCTTTATGAAACCTTAAAATGGCACATTATGCAAATCGACTCAGCGGTTAAAAATAGCCAAAGCTCATCATGTGAAGAATTTACTGACATCTACTGGCAACATTTCAGAATGCAATGTTATGAATGAAATGACAGAAAAAGGACAAACATCTAAACCAATTAAATTAATTTACAGATAAAACATATTTCTGCAGAAATTGCTCATCTAACTTTTATCTTTGACCAAAATATCTGCAAATCCTGCTACAGAATGTCAGGATTCACCATGGCCTTTTCCTCAGCGTTCATCAGTGCTGACAGGCTTTGTTTGATAATGTCTGTAACAGACAGACAGGAAGGGAGGTGATGAAATATTTATGAGGACTGCGATATAAAAACAAAAATAAGTCAGTGCCTGGAGACAACAGTTACCGACTCCAAGGGGATTCGCCTTTGAAGAAGACGCTTCGGATATTAGTGTTACAGACTCTGTAATCATAAAACCTGATCAAAGAAATGGTGAAACCAGAGAAGTAAAGGTGATTTTTCTTTCTTTTACAGTCTTGATCACAGACCAGCATTTCTATGGCCACCCTTTGCAGATCCAAAGAAGATTCAAACATAATGAACTTGTGCAGACTACAGAGGAACTTACTGATGTCCCTGCAGGAGAAGTGTCCGTCCTTTGCGGCCCCCGATGTCCCACATGATGATGCTGTGGTCTGAGGCCCCAGAAAAAAGCAGCCGCTGGACAGGGTCCCACCACAAGGATCCTATGCTACCTGCAAAACGTTAACATCTAATGTTAGATGGCTTCAATTGGTTTCCAGAAGCTTATTCAGGAAAAGATTTATGATCTGACCCGCTGGCACCACCCAGTGTCCACTGGGAGAACTGCAAGCAGCTCCTGGACCAGTCCAGGCAAAAATAAATAAAGTTTAGCACCACAATTATTACATGAAAACAGGAAGCTTATTATTTCTGATGAATTTGTATTATATTCACTGCCAGCAGACAATGAATGGATGGATCTACTGTAGGACATATGTTATTTTTAAAGAACTATTATTTCATTTCTATTATCAGGTTTAAAAATAAAAAAAGCATAGAACTTTTCAAACAAGGGAATAGAAACATTTCTTGGTATTTGTGGGAAATTATGTGATAAAAGCACAATCGATCCCAACATTATGACAAGATTAAAAAACTGACCTAATTATACACTACTGGTAGTACTTTGTAATTATTTCATGAAAAAGATGAAAAACTGCTAAAATATTCTTTTGATTTTACACCTATATTTAACAACATTAGTTGGTTTTTAATTATTTTTAGTCAAAGCAATTGTGGAAGGTCCAACGAGCCACTTGGGATTGCCGGGTTGGAGACCCCCAAAATTAATAATCACAGAAAATGATCACTGCTGCAAGCCAAAATCTGGCCATTCATAAATAGTTCATCAGAGATTATTGAGACTCTTTTAGCTCTTGCAGCAGTCATATGATAAGAAGCAGCCTGTGGCTGTGGATGGTGGTCTGATTTGCATGGCAGAAAGGATCCTGTGATCCAGCTCCTTGTCAAAGCATCACTGCATAGTACCTTGGGTAATGTTTTGGAGTTAGCGGAAGCTGGGGAAATTGCTTAATATGAGAGGAGTTGAAGTACCGTAAGTTGTCAGCTGTACACAATAAAACAAGAAAGCAGTACAAATATCTTCGAGGTGGAGTTTTTTTTGGCAGTCTTACCAGTTGTTTCATATTTTTAGTCCATAATCAGTCCCTCCAGGATGTTGCGATGGTTTTATTGTGATTGCTGCAACCTAAAATTATGGATTTTGCAGCAACGTTTTTTTTTTTTTTAAAGTTGCGGTCAAAGTTGCAAACTCGTTAAGCTTTGTTTTGCCAAAACCTGGTCTTGCATAACAATTGAAATTGCTTCACTTTTCCTTCCCCTTTTCTCATCAAGTTCTAATCCCTCCTTACCTGAGAAGACCCTGCATCATCATCCTGCTGCTGGTCTCTGACTCCCTGATTCTCTGCTCTTTCTATTGTGACAATAAAGATTTATTTTAAATATAAGAAAAGCAGCAGTGGGTACAACTTCTCTACAGAAATTAAAGAGGATTGGGTTTAACCCTGGCATTAACTAAACAACAAGGAATGAAAAGTAGGTAACAACAGCATTAATATTCTTGTTAACAAGCTTAACATGATACACTGACACGGATTAACTAATCATTATTTAGGTAACATTATCTGCATGAAAAGGCTGAAAGAGGGCCCAGATACAGAAACTGTCAGCTACGCCCATGACTGTGTACACAGCATAAGCAAATCCTTACAAAATGCTTACAAAAAAAGCATTTTCATTGGCAAGAAAAGCAGAAAATATAGAAAACTTTAAGGTGGTTGGTCAGATTTGCTGTAAAGTTGTGATGACTTCTGAAGATCGCAAGTCCTCACAAAGTTTGCAAATGAAATGACTGAATGTGCATTAATAGTTGTGATCACAACTTCATGGAGGGACTGCATAATCGGCATTTAACATTTAATGAGTCAACATGACTCATTTTAATTCCTACAGAAATGGATCACCATGAAACAAATAAAAAAAATAAAAAATTAAGTTTCAGAGAGACAACAGACATCAGGTTTAATCTTTCCATATATTTTGCCAGCCTCATAATTTCTACTAAATATTTGTTACAGAGTGTGTGTACTGAACTCATTAAAATAAATCAGCAGCTGTCCAATTAGCATGCATTATCAGAGACATCAAAGCACATGTCTGGATCAGAAGGAGAGATGGAGGTTTAACGCTGGGACAGTTTTGTGTCATTGGAGCACATGGCAACATGAGAGTCCATCTGACTGAAGAGCGGGAAATATGGCTGTGGTAAGAATCAGCTTTCTGACAATATTAGACTTTCATCTGGTCACATGAGTCAGGCCTCCGCTTGCTTTTTAACAAGCTCATGTTTGATCCAAGCCTGGAGCAGAACTCTTGGAAGTGTCGGTTTCACACAGAGAAGCATCCTGGTTGCCCATTTATTCCCATTTGTCACAAGAACTCAGAACAAAATCTCATCTGAGTCATGGGTTTGTTCTTTATTATGCTTATTTTTCTGGATGCGGGACAATTTTCCACAGTGACAACAGACCCCATCTGAAGAGATGGAATGGTCACTGAGAGGCTTGATGAGCATGAGAACGGCACGGTTGCCAGATCGAAGCTGAAAACAAGCTGCTGTGGGAGTTTGCAGAGCAGCACATCTGATGGTATTTTCCATCATTCTTGTCCAAAAAGGAATCTGTACTTGAGTGGGTGGGGTGCTTCTTGTTCTCCATTAAGATTTGGCAACTCAGTTTAATGTCCAACATAATGTATGCAGACTCCATTCCTAATGGAAGACTGCAAAGGTTTTGTCAAAGTTGGGTGAGTGGAATAGATTTGTCTTTCTTTCCTTTTGCTGTGGCTTTTCCAGCTTTTACAAGTCATCCCCATCAGCTTGTTGCTTTTTGTTCCTGATCATGGATACACACCGCAGCTGGATTATTAAATTTGCCTTTTTTATATTTAATAAAACAACTAGATTCATTAATCCAACTGCATTAGTTGGATTATTGAATCTGTGTCTCACTTCCTTAATCTTTCCAAGCAGCTCAGTTTAGTCTTTAAATAACCTCATGAGGAACAGCCCATTGTTCAGCATTTTCCTTGATTCAAGTCACAATGAGAGGCAAAAAACAACAAAAGCTCTATGCTATGGACCACAGTAACTTTAAATAAATAATTCAGGGTTTGCTACACAGTTCATTTTGGAATACGAGACTTTCCAGCGTCCACTTTTTTTTTAAAATTCTTGTAATTTTTAAAAAGAAGCATTCAAGTACAATTCAATGTTTCTACAGAAGCCAATTTTTATGAGCTGATCTGAGTTTCCCTAAGTTGCCCTAGAGGTTTTTGAAAATTACTGACTATTACTGTTAAAAAAGGATTTAAGATTAGAATAAACTGCACCTTTTACTTTGATGCATTACAAACACAGATAAGAGTATTATAAAGTAGTAAATAACAATAAGAGGCCTACGTGTCAATAATTTCAGATGATTAGTAATTTTTTTGAACTCTGGAATGATTATATATGTTCTCCAGTTTTAAATCACTGATTTCTTTCCATCTTAACCAAGGTTCTGAGAAAACTGTGGCTGGATATTTGCCCAGTCTTTATGTCAGAAGAGTTCAATTGAACTGGAACATTACCAGCTATAAAGCACAGAGCTTTGAAATGGAACTAAGGTCAGGCCATTTAGCTGCTTTGTCTGTTCTGTCCACTGTGAAACACAGTCAGGTCTTTATGTTTTTAACCTTCAAACTACTGATATGAGGTGAAATTAAAGCAGTTAGAGATTTTTTTTTGCTTCTTATTAGTCCTCCTACACCCTGCATACCTTTGTGCAATGTAGCAGAACCAAGAGTGTAAGTTAACTCTGAAGTCTTTAACCACCGAAATAAACATTTTCTCATCAAAGCTGTAACATCTAGGCTATGAACATGTCTTTTAATCTTTGAATATTTGAAAACAATTACATTTCCATCACTTAACATTTAATTTGAAATCCACAGAAGCAGCTAAAAGCTGATTTGTATTATTATTTTTTAATGTATTAAAAAATTGATCACTATTACAACTACGGGGGCAGCTGTTTCAACGCCCAATGATTCACCCTTAATAAACCTGTCATTTTTACCTTCATGGCCCTTCAGAGTTGTGATGGTGGAGTACGTCTGCTTCTCCAATTTCAGCAAAGTGATCTGACCGGAGTAATCACCGATGAAGGCGTGCTGCGTCTCGTGATCGTATCTGAGCGAGGAGTCAGGGTCTGAACGAGCGCCAAATTTCATTACGGCTTACACATCACACAGAGAGCGTGTGACGGTAGGATACTGTAGGCAGGAGGCCCAGGAGGTGAAGTAGTGTCTCCCCAACATGCTGCCGCTCTGGGTGCACATCCAGCTGACGCTCTTGTCATGGCCTGTGCTCACCACCCACTCGCTCTCCAGGGAGAATACCATACCTGACACACGGTTCTGGTGGGCTACAGGATAAGAACGAACACATAAGTACTAAACAGGCAAATGACATTAGATTTCAATTCAATTCAAAAAATACTTTAGAAACCCCAAAAGAAACCCCAGTGATAAATAAATGTTATCACTGGTATTACATGAATTTCTTCAAAGAGTTGTTGTAGATGCTAAAGGTCAAGTGACAGAAAAATCTCCTGTAGCAGTCTGTATCGTGTTGCTGTGCTCCTGTCTCCTGACTATTTGGTATTTGGTATGTTCATTGTTCTTGATCTTTGGATTCAAGAACAATGAATCCAAAGTTGAACCCAGTTAGCCAGACTTACATATTGACCAATACCAAAGTAAGGTAATAATGTAGAACATTTATTAGAACACACCCAACTGTATATTGTGCAACCAGACTCTTCCAACTAAATTTAAGTATGATGGCCCTGTACTACGATGCCTACATTAGCTCGTCTTTGCAAAAAGATAAGGATTTATTGGCGAGGACTTACAATCATTAAATAAAACATACTTTTGCTATACAGCAAACTTTGCTGTGCCAATTCTTCAAAAAACGGTTAAGAAAGAGTTCCCCATATTCTGTTCTTGTTGCTGATAATAGACTATAATGTTTGTTTTCTAGTCTTAGAAAATGGAAAAAAAAAATAAAAAATTTTGTTACGCCTTTTTAAAACCAAGAGATTTACAGATGCTGTTACTACAAAAGTTCACTTTTATTACAACTCTGCATGCTTAGTTTATTGTAGAAAAAGTAAAGTTTCACAAACCGATTAAATAAACCTCATTCAACCATTTCATATTATTTCTACTATATGAGGAGCATTTCAGTGTTTTATAGGAATAAAATTCATGTTCAAGATCATGGATATTTAAAATTAAGACCTACATGAATTCTAATAAACAAGCAAGTAAACCCAGTAGACTCTAAATGTATTATCTTAGAAATTATGATTAAGCACTTTAATCATTCAAGCAAATTAAATCCAGATGTACCAACTTAAGTTGAGGTTTCATGACTAATGTGTCCCCAGTGCTTGGAAATCTGGATTTATCCAGAGGTGAAGACTTCAGAACAGCTTGCAGCTAAATATTGAAAGCTTTGTTTTCAAACCAAAACTCCGTAAATATGCACTTTTTGCGAGCTAGTGGGAGCTAATATCGCATTTTTAACAGTAATTACCACAAGGAACATAAAGTGTAACATGCTGTTTATCTTGAAACGCACCATTACACTTCATCAGCAAAGCAAAGCAAAGAAGGGAGTTGTCTCTACTTCCTCAAACTTTCCTAGATTAATAATTAGCTGTTATATATAGAGGCTGTGAGTTGGTGCTTCTATTACCTACTTGAGTTATTTTTTGACGTGGTTGTCCAGATATTCAGCAAAGACGCATTGGCAGGACATTTAGTCTCCAAACTTGTCTGATTTTAGTCTAAAATCTGTTGGTAGATCTAAAAGAGCCTCTTTTTTTCTCCACTGAATTAAAATGACAGCTTGTCAATACAAAGCCACTAGATTTGTGTTCAAATATCAGTAGGCACAGCCACATCCTATCTAATCTCATTGTGAGTCATGCGGATTGTGCTGCTTGGACTTGTCAAAAGTTGTGACAAGTGGAGAGACATTTACTCTCCAAAGAACAGACTGACCTTCAAACTGGGATTTCTAAATAAATCAGCTCACAGGAACAATGATCATGAGAAGAAACTGGAATAAATGACAAATAGGGTAATGTAGATTCCCCAAATGTCAACAGAAAGCAGCACTTTTACATTAAATTATGTTGTATTATTGGAATTTTACTTGGAGATTTCAATAAGTTAAAAGATGTCAATAACGTCAACCCATTCACCCATCATGCAAAGAGTACGAGAGCACCTTCAGCGTGGAAAGAGCCTCTTCTGTCAGGCAGAGAAAATATGTTTGAAGAACTTTA
This sequence comes from Brachyrhaphis roseni, assembly GCA_903066815.1. Lineage (NCBI taxonomy): Eukaryota > Metazoa > Chordata > Actinopteri > Cyprinodontiformes > Poeciliidae > Brachyrhaphis > Brachyrhaphis roseni. The sequence goes on from CAEFZY010037056.1 coordinate 57,648, forward strand.
AAATGACTTCAAATGACACATTTTAGGACAAAAGATTGAACCGCTTCACACAACAAAGCCAACCCTGAACATTTTGTGTATTTTATGCTACTGCAGTAAAATATTAATTTATTTGTTGCTTGTAAGAGTTCTCTATAACATGTCTTGTGTCTTTCTGCATGTCTTTCTAAAATCAGATTTTTGCCTTAAAGGCTTTAAATTAAAATTCAAAAATACTTTATTTATCCCAAAGGAAAATGAATGTGGTTGTACCTCGCATCATCTAAGTATCTTCAAATAGTCAGAGTTGCTGTATGACAGTCCCATGACTGCCATGACATGACAACAGCTCAATATTCAGGCAGCAGAAATCATATTTCTGAATGAAACCATTCTAATCCACCTCATTTGCTTTTGCCGCTCCTCTTTAAATCTCTGTCTGGCCGTTTGGTTTCAAAGCTGAGAGACGTGTTCGGGATTGAACCTCCCCCTTCTCTGTCTGCATCCATGAAGCCTCCTTTTCAACTACTCTGCTTTTTGGAGTTGTAGTTAAGGTGTTATTGGAGTTTCTGAGATGCTAATAATAAACTGATGTCAGTTGTAAAAACAATACCTAGTCGCTATAATTGAGCATCAACTGTTCAAAAGTACAGCAAAACTCTTTCCAGCTGCACGGCATACAAAACCAGAGGGAATAGTGGTCCAAAAAAACTGAACAGAGAAACTCCATCATGCTGCCACCATAAGAAGTGAAATTAATCTGATATGTAGAATAATCACACAACAAAATACTCTGGATTCAATTTGTTTAACTTCTCAATTAGGTTAATTGACATCTTTTTTATTTTCTTCAATCACAATGAGCCTAACTTGTTTTTTCTGTCCTCACCTGGGTATGTTTTAACGTGGTTCATTTTGTTGAAATCTTCAGAGATGAGAAATTCCTACAAGAACAAGCACAAAGGAATAAAAACTATCACATCAAATAAACATTTAAATTTAAACAACATCGTCCTCCACTGTCCCAAATAGAGTTTGAGCTCACTCACCACAACTGCTCCATTGTCCTGACCAATGAAGATGCGTCTGCTGTCATGGTGGTATGACATGCAAGAGCAAGGCGCTGCAGGGATAAAGAAGCAGACATGAGCATTGAGCAGGGAAATAGCTGCAGTGGTGTTTTGCTTCCACATGCATTCATAAGCCTAATCCGTAGTTTCTCTCAATAAAATGAAGGCCATACTTACAGGAGACTGTGTGGTAGATGCTTGGCCAGTACTGACCACTGTCCCTTTTCAGCCACACTCGGATGGTCCTGAAGGCAAAATGTGCAGAAACAGATCAGTCTAAGCCAATCTGCTGAGACCCAAGACAAAACATCCACAGCAAGAGTAAAATAATTTAAGACTGAAACCCCAGAGAACCACTTTTTACTGCAATTACAGCACTGAGTCTTTCTGAGAATGTTTAGCTTTGCTAATCTACAGATGAAAATTGTTAATCCTTTATCTGAAGAATATCTGGGTATATAAGTTTGCTGAGACATTCTTCTCATAGATTCTCTGTTGGTGTTACGTCTGGACTTTGGCTGGAATCCATACTTATTTTCTTTGAAAATGCCTACCTTTCTCCAAGACAACAAAAACAACTAAAGTCAGTAAAGTTGTTGTCTTATCTGAAGCAGCAGCAGTCAAAAGCAATTTCATCAAGCAACCTGGTGCATGGCCGAGCCACGACTTCTCCTTTTTTCTTACATCAAGTGGGTTTGATGTGTGACGTTAATGGTTTCAGTTTTGTTCCACTGACCCTGAAAGGAGGGGGGGAGGGGATTTGCTTCCTTTACTGTTTGTAATAAAGTGTGACAGTTTCTCAGACTAATCCACAGAAAAATTACGGATCTACCCAGCTAAGATTATTTAGGTCGGGTCAAAGTGAGACCAAGAGGTGCGATTTTGTTACCGTGATGCATTCAGGTGCTGATGAGGAAAAGTGCGATGTTCATTTACTCAACTGAGCTGTAAATGTTGTGACTAGCATTGCAAATATGCAATGTGATGTCTTATCAGTTTGTTTACCACAATAAAATTTTACTACACATTTTTATGCAAAATACTTTGTACCCAAAGCTCTTTAAATCATAAAAACTAGATGCAGAAAATAGTTTGGAGGGTTTATATTTACAGCCAGTTTTCCAAATGTCACTATCTTTGTTCAAACTGTTTTAAAAGCGACGAACACAAACAGGTTGCTATTTAGTGCTAAAGCTAAACTGAGGATAAGCGTTAGCTCTTTATCCAATTCCCAAACGAAAGCTGTTTCAGTGGGGGTCAATAATGCTGCCTTCTCTGTTTCAGTCCCCTCCTTTCACCAAGTCTATTTACTAATAACCAGTAAATAGACCTAGCCCGCTAGCTCTTGTTAGCTTGACTCCTCGGACTCACCTGTCCTCGCTAACCGTGATCACTCCATCCTCCTTCGGGATTAAAACGGCCGCGTTCACCGCGTCCGAGTGTCCCTCGATCTTGTTCAGGAGGACTGGTCTAGAGGTTTGCGGCCTCGAATGAATTTCTGCAGCCATGGTTTCACCTACCTAGCAAGCACTGTTTTCCTTCAGAGGATTTTTCCTCCTCGCTCGCCAGCAGAGGAGGATCAGCTGACACCCAGAGCCCCTGTCAGGATTACCGTAAAGACTGCTAGAGCGCGCAATCGGGATTACCGTAATTGCCTCGAGAAGGCTACAAACAAATTCAGTACAGGGAGTTTGTAGCCAAAAAAGATATAGAGCATAGACTAAATCAGCTAGTTCTTAACGATAGTTGCCAGACTTTCCAGTAAAAGCAATCTGACTCACTGACTTATGCTGTTACTTACCAACATAACATGTTGTGGTCAGTTGTTTTATTTGCTATTTTGTTGTAAATTGTCACATACTTAAGTATTACCGTGACAAAAGTATTGCACAGACTTCCCCTTTCTAGCCTCATTTTCAGGTCAGGTTTAATTTGTTGTCTATGTATGTTCACATACTCATTGTTAATTTTGTAAGATAATATAAGGAAGTCAGTTACTTTTATTAATTTATCATTTATCACCAGAATTTGCAGACTATATTTTTCTCTGATTACATCATTACAAAGAAATACAAAAAAAAAAAAACTATTATGATCAAACTATCAAACCTCTACATCAGTAGATCAAAACTAAATGGATCTATGTTTGAGTATACTCTTCACCGGAAACTGAGCATGGGAAACAAAATAGGGTACATTTGACAGTTTCTTGCCAGAACTGCCTCTCTAGTCAGACTACTAGAAAAATTTCTATGTTGTTTTGCAGAAAAATTCTCACTCCTTTAACCTATTGTCACATTACAATCTCAACCTTCGACGTTAAGTTTTTTTTTTGTGATAAACACAAAGTAGAACATAAATGCATAATGGAAGGAATCGGTGTACGCAAGTTTTTGAACTTTTGGTTTAGCCAGTAATCTCAAAAATGTGGTGTGCATTTGTATTTTCACACCAGTCTGTTGGTATTCAGGCTGTATGTTTCAGGTTGTCTTACCTATAGATAATCAATCTTTTGATGCCTGGAGCAAATTCCTCCCACCAGGACTGATCTGTATTATCTTCCCATCAGCTTCTCTGCTGCCGCCTCCATGTTTTATAAACAGTTAGTTCGGAATGATTTGCTAGTTTTCCACTTCATATGTTTTGCACACATTTATATTGAGATTAACACTGTTGAATTTTATTTACTAATTCGGTGACTTCTGAAGAAAATTGACAGACTTAATTTAGAGGTGTTAAAGGGGACCGAATACAAATGGTAAACTTCAGATTTATATTTGTAAAAATTGCTTGAAACCATCAATTCTCTTCCTTTTACACCAGATTGTACTACTTCAAGTGGGTCTATCGTACTGAAACAGTCAGTAAGAGTTTACGGTGCGAATACTTTCTCAGTGAATCAGACATGCTATGCTTCTCCATGTTTGAGAAGCATAGTTTTCTTTTCTGCTTCTCTAACAAGAATTTCTCTTAGTCAATGTGCTTCGGTTCAGTACAGATGTGATCGATTCCCAATTTGATCATCCAACCATTTTAAGGCTTAGTCTTGTCTGATATTTTTGCATAAATTAACACTATTGCTCAAGAAACAGTCCAGAGAAAATCATTCTGCCCTTTTCCAGCAAAAATGTTTTACCACAATAAGAGCAAGGCACAAATTACTGACGTTATAAATTTATGTAGTTTAATTTTGTTTCCACATGTGAAGGAACAGAAGATAGTCTCGGTAAGGAGAAAACAACTTTTAAAAAGAGCAATAATGCACTCTTCAAGTCTTGATGATATCACCGTAACGAAAGAGGGAAACAGGCAAACTGGAGTTACATGACTCGAGATAGAAAAGTTTAAACTGAAACAGAGACACCATAAATAAAAAGGTCATCATACTCCAGAGTTAAGAAATTACACATGTGACATTTAAAGTCATTTAAAAAAAGGGATAAAGCCAAAAAAGTACACCAAAAAATTAAAACAGCAGGAAAACTTAGTCTGCAAAAACATGTTGGAAAGCATGTTATGTGTTGCAGAAAATCAACATAAAAAGCAATATTTAAGACAAATATATGTCCACATTGTTCATAAGTCAACAACCACAGCACATCTGTGTGCTTGTGTGTTCATGCATGACAGTGTGTAAGCATATCAGGTGCTGCTAGATGAGCTAACAGGAACTGAATGTGGGCTTCATGGTTGGTTGATCTGACCCATAAACAGGATGGTCCCTGGAAACAGAAATAAAGACAGTTCACAAATATCAGATATTGCTAATGCAAATCTAAAATGCACTCATCTACATTTTGCGAATAAAACTGCAAACCTGTTGGGTTATGTCTGATGAGGAACAGAAAAGGTCTGTCCACAGTCACCCAAGGGGGAGAGGAGCGAGCCATCAAGATAGCAGCTAAACACACACCATAACAACTCAGGTTAGTGCAGCATTTAAACCCATACTGGGTGTAAACCACACAGATTTATGTCAGATCAGAAAAAACACCAATCAGGTATACTTACTGGTGGTAGCTGCTGCCTTCGTCCCTTCTTCATTTACAATGATTTTGGATTTCTGCAGAGCCTTGGATACGTACACCGGCTCGCTACCTGGGAGGACAACAGCAGTTCATCATACCTCAAAATAATTACTTCCTGTACGACAGTTTTTACTTCAAGCCACAAGATGGCAGTAGAGCTAAAGTTTTAATCTAATTCTTTTTGTTAAAAAAAAAAAAAAAAAAACACCTTAAAAAGCAAATCTGTCTATAGCACCACATGGTGGCACTAGAACCTTTTATTCAAAGCTGCATTTCCCGAGGCCCACCCTGATTCAGTTTTCACACTGAGCGGTGAGACTATTTCAACTTCTTACTGGCTCTCAGCAGTAATTAGGCAACATTTCTCCTCAGGTTTTTACACTTACTCATACCTAAATCAACCTGCTTTAAACACATTCATCCTACTGGTGTGTATGCGTCACTGTCGGGCTTTCACTCACTGAGGTGTGTGAAGTCTGCTGCATCCTGACTGAACATGTCTGCGATTCCCAATGCAGAGAGAGGAGCTTTCAAGTCTACCTCTGCATCTGCAGAAAACCTACAAACAAACAGAACAAACAGAACAGATGTTGTTCATGTCACCAAAAGCAACAGTTACAGGTGTGTGTGTGTGTTTGTGTTTAGGACTTACTTTGGGATGAGCAGGCGGACTTTCCTCATGTGCATGAGCTTGACCCAGCTCTGCACAGTGGCTGTGCTGATGTGTGGAATGACACTGGACAGAGGCGTGTCATCAGTGGGGACGGCGATCAGCATGCTGATGGTGTTGCCATGGTAAGGCAGCTCAATCACCCGGTATTTGACCCCCTGAGGAGTGGTGGCCATGCCTAAGGACATAAGAAGGTTTAGCTTGCAGAGATTACAAAAAACAAACACAGAATACTAGTTTATCATACTTAATATAAAGCTATTGAATACTATCAATTAAAAGGAAGGGAATTAAATTGTCAATAGCAATTATCTCCCTCTTTACGTCTACATTTATTTAGAGCCCTGGAAAAATTTGCGCAGGTAAATTTATATGGGGTTGAGGGGAAAAATTTGTGGAATCCGTAAATGAGACGTAGGAACCTGGAAAAAGATCCAAAATTAACTTGGCGGCACAGACCCAGCAAAGTCACACTGGGGGACTAAAGAGAGGGAATGATGTGGAAGAACACTCTTTTCACAAGAGGCCAACTTTAAAATACCTTTAAGAGGTAATCAGGATGTGAATCAGCAAGGATGTCACCCAAGACATTGAGGGAAATTTTGAACCTTTTGCCTTATTTTTGCTTATTTTTATGCTCAAACGGGAATTCATTTGTCATTGAAAAATAACTCACTGGTGGGCCATTAGAAGACCGTCTGGCTTTTACCACAGCACAGATTGATTGATTTTTAAACTATTTAGAGAGTTCCGGCATAGAATCCCTTCAAAAAACAAACAAACAAAAAAAATTTAAACAGAAAGAATGGACCAACATACATCTGCCAGAAACTAAAATGGGTTTGGATCAAAATCACATCTTCATTGATTTCTAAATCAAGTTTTATCATTTAACTTCTTTATACTTCTATTTCATAAATTGATCCTCATGTCCCAAAACATTGCCGTTCTTTTTTTTTTTTCTAAATATGTCATCTTTTTAAATCTGCTGTTTAATTTTGTCGAGTGTATTTTCTCTTCTGTTTGTTAAAGCACTTGTGATTTTTATCTTGAAAGGCGCTAAAGAAAGTTTTACTTGTGGAGGACAAATGGTCATAAAAAGGCACAAATCTAAGAAGCATCAAAGATGTTTATTGTTAGAGATAAAGTTATGATTAAAAAAAAGGGAAAAAATGTGAATTAATTTAATATACTGAACTCGCAAAATTTCCCAATGTCAGGAAGCTTTATCTGTTTCCATTCATTTTGGTTCCGACTCCCGTTCCAGCTAGTTTTGGGATTATACATCCTACATATATCATCATCCTAGCTGCTATAAAAATGGGAGCTCTGACTGTCCAGCAGAGAATTACATCCATCTTCCAGTGCTGTTGTAAAAATTGACTTTTTCAACTTTAAAACCTCCGCTTCAACAAACACCACCAGGTCACCTAAAATATGCAAGTAGTGAGTTTTCTCACTTCCAGGTTCAGCTTAAAAGTTCAGAAATTGAAAATAAATCAGCATCTGATTTATTGTGTTCATTTGACAAACTATAGCTGGTCAACACATTAACCCAGGTGTTAATGCCACGGAAGTTAAACTTCCAGTTTTGCTCTGACTGATTTTCTGAATTCTGCTAAACTCTTGCCCTCCTCACTTTTTATACACACACTCAAGATTATAGAAAAGGAAGTATATTTCTACTGTGAAATATACTAATGAAGTGGGCTAATAAGAACTTCCAATGATTTATGATGAGAATAACAATTTACATTTTAAATGCTTAAACTTCATGACTTAGAAAACTGCCAAGAGCTGGGAAATGCATCCAACATGTGACAATGCTGAGAGATTTTTTTTAAATTTTTTTTAATAAATGTCAGCATCTCAAGCAACAAAAATTAAAAGGATATATTAATTTGGGCGCAAAAGGGCATTAAAATCTCAACACTAGCTTGCTGATGCCACAAGCTCAGATTTATGAGTCAAAACTGCAAACTTTTTTTAAATGAGGTTCTAAAATTATAAAAGCAGATATAAACAGCTAGGAAGTGACAAACTGTCACAGACATCCATCTTTTGTGCCCTCTCCTTTTAATTGGATAAACTACACTTTCCTTCTACTTCACAGTTATTCACCATTGACAATCCATCAAAACAAATGCTGATAAAACATTTGGTGTTGTAAAGACTCAGGCCTTCTGAAGACCTCTGTAAAGGTGCTAAATGTTGTATCTACAGCAGAAATGAGGGAATCTTGTGCTTTACAGATGAACATGGCCTCAGCTTATTACAGTCACTGGATGAGAATCTATCCCCCGCACTCACTGTGCCACCACAGCTCTGACATGTCTAAATATAGTTGACTGACTCGTGCATCATTGCATTTCACACATAACTAAAAACATCCTGTGCATGTGACACGTCTTAGCCTGCAGTTCTTTACAACTCACCACAGTCTGGACCATGAATCACATCCCGACTGGTATTCCACCAGAAGAATAAAATTAATATAGTAGAAGATAATTAAACAAATCTGAAGTGTACATTTATACTTGCAAGGTATCTGATCGGGCTTCGAAAATAAAAGGTCACATTTTCCCCACTCCAAGTTGAGATCAACAAAATAATTTCATGTTTCAGGACTAGGGCTGATACAATTAATGGGCTTAATTATTAATTAATTTCTGAAATAATCAACTAATCTAGGAACTGATTAATTGTTAATAGGAATATAGAGACTTTTTAAAAAAATGCCATTTGCTAAAAGAACTTCTTCTTTAGCTTAATTACAATTGTACAAAAATATATGAATTTTGCATTAAAAAATTTTTTAAAAAAGAAACTTCTTTGCCTGCAAATATAGTCTACCCAGAACTCCAAAAATGGCCATTTATGCCTGGTTCACATTATTACAAAAATAAAAGAAAAAAACAATTTGGCACATTCGCAGTGTGTTTGCATGTCATCCTTTCATAATGTACTCCAGCTGCTTCTGAGCATGCTCACTCACCTAAGTTAAAGATGGATAGCTGGGACATCATTGGAACTTCGTATACATTTCCATCACCGCCAGTGAAAGGCCTCATTTTAGTGTTGTTGTGCTGGAAACCCGACTTCCATGAGCCTTTGAAGTAGATCGAGTTGAGAGCGACCAGACGGGTCAGAGTCGAATCCAGCATGTCCGCTTTGATCAAGTTGGTGATGTGGCCTGCCCAAATACATAATGGTAAAAGAACAAAGTTTGATTAAAAAGAAAGAAGAAAAAAAAACCCACTGTTTTGTATTTGAATTATGTTAGAAGAGGAAGTGATACTGCAGACTCATAGGACAAAAGGTTTGCCGAGTGGTTTGTGCATCATAGTCCAGAGATGATAAATGAAGGCAGAATAATAAAAGGCATGAGTGATACTTGAAAGACTCTCATTGTTGAAATGTTAGATCAGTACTGTTAAAAACTAGTGTTGTAACTACCAGCCTATATTTTGCTAAACATCCAGTCTTGTCATTTTTTTTCTTTTCACACATAAAGGTTTCCTAAATCACACACTGTTATAAAGAATGCAAATTCCAAAATGTGTTTGAGAATCTCTGTTTTTGTGAATATGATGGACTTGATGGTGCATTTTCTGTCTGAGACAGAAAAAGCACAGAGATGTAAGAGGCAGGATTCAAACTGCTTTGTAGGCCAACAGCCTCTGCATATGGACAACTAAACTGCAGCCCAGGTCTTTAATTAACATAGAATCATCCAGTTCAGGTTTGATTGGTCTAAAGATTTTAGATCTTGAAACAGAGATCAACTACAGTTCTAGAGTTAAATTTTTAAAAAGTTGTTGGATATCCTTTAACATTAGCAGAAGAAAAAGCTATGAAGGAAATGGTAACACTTATCAAAGTGTTTAAACATCAATTAAATCTGATCTATTATTGCACCTTCTTTAAACCACAAATAATATGTTGCCATTATTATTTAACATCAGTGGTGGATTCTTGGATTATTTTATAATTCAATATTAGTAGGCAGCTCAGTAATATTAGTGGACTATGTCAACACAACAGAGCAACTGGTGAACTACTTCCTTTCTCATTTCAAAATAAGAGTCTTAAACAGAAACGGGTGCCACGCCTACAAGAAACTAAGGCTGAAATAATTAATCAATTCATCAAGATGAATTGATTATTGGAATAATCTTCAACTCATTTAGTAATCGAATAATTATAAACTTAAAAAAAAGTATGTTTGCTGAAAGAACACATTCACAGCAGTAAATAAGTCCAAACTGTAAAAGTCTCTAAAAATGTTGCATTTCAGAAATAATAAAAAAAAAAAACTGCAATAATGTTCTACCCAGAACTCAAGTGGCATAGTTTGAGCCTCACCTGTTTTGTATATTTGCATCTTTTAATGCATTTCTAATATTATAAAAACGTTTTAAGGGTTTAAATAAAAATAAAAAAATCATTAGAACGGCATTAATTTTTTTATGAGATTTGTCAAATCATCCTCAGAATAATCCATTGATTACTAAAATAATAATTAGCTGCTGCCCTAAAGACAAACTTTACTCTAATAGGAGATATTGTAATGCATTAAAACTGCAAATTCTAATTAGAGCTGTAACAAAAAGCAACAAATCTTCTTGAACATAATCTACACAGTTGAATCTTCAAAAGAAATGTGAACACAGGACTGTACCAAGCATGACCCCTACCTTTGGTCTTATTGCTGACCCAATGATTGATATAATCAGCTGCTGCAGTGGGGTTGCTGAAGTCCAGGCTCCGGCTCTCACACTGGAAGTTTGCTTTATTGGTTGCCATAAAGGTTTCCTCGATTGGGAAACCATTCTGGCTGAACATGGCATTGGCAATCTGCACAAGGTCCTGGTTTGACTTGGAGGTCAGGTTTTTGTGCAGCTTCTTCAACATCTTATAAGGACCTGTGCACAACAAGTGTATTTAATCTTTGGATTGATGTTAAATAATAGTGATTTCAGATCATAAAGGGCTCAACACCAAATTCCTCTGTCTAAAACCCTCCTTACCATTTTTCTTGTAACGCAGTGCACTGATGATTTGCTTCCTCGTTTCCCCCTGGGCTCCAGGCAGCAGCATGCCGAGGATAGAAGCCACTCCATGGGGTGAAAGCACCACGTTCTCTAGAGGCTTTGAGCGGACTACTTGTTGGAACACCTGTATGCCCAGATCAGAGCCGCGTTCGCCGTACGAGGGGGCTGCGGAGAGCACACCCTTATGAGCGCAAAGGGTCACCAGTGCATACAGGCAAAGTAAGGAGATGCGCTTCATTTTGATCTCTGCAGCACCTTGAAGGAGAGAAATAAAAGCAATGAATGAGGCTATTTGATTATCTGCTCCTCATAGAACAAACCTGTTATAAAACATAAATCTACCACAACTTGCATTCCTCAAAGTCTCCATGGTCACTCATTCCTTTCACATAACTCACTCTGGTTTTCTTGGTAATAGTTTATTATCACATGCGCACCTCATCGCCCTTTGAGTAAAACCTTTTACTTAGCACACCTGAATCAGAGTGATGAGAACAGACCCACACTAAAAGGTTTTTTGTTTTACTAGGCTATACTAAATCTTTAGGGCCTTCTTAGGAAACCTGTTTCAGCCTGCTCCACTGATTAAAGCAAAGTAAATATGGTCACAAGAGCCAGACTTAATGCCTGCCGGTGATGAGCAATGGAAGGACGCTCAGCTTTACTGCAAATATTGTTGCTTGTCTTGTGTAACACCCACATGTAACAACATGCTTGGTTTGTTTGCCTTTTAGGTGATAATTTAACTTTCCTTTAATGAAAAACTAAATGATGCCCCCTTAAGTGGATACCTTTAATGGAAAACTCAAGATCAAAGTCAGCCCCAAAAATAATAAAAATAAGCTGCTGCTGCTTTGAGCCCCTAAAACAGTTCAGTTTTTCCAAGAGTGCTTGAAGTTTCACTCAAAACAGGTTGACAAATGCATATTTTAGTGCATGATATAAATTGATTGACATTAAACAAAAGAAAATCTGTTGGTTCCATAGAAACGCTGCAAAAGGACAACTTAAAATACCGCTATTTCATAATGTCTGGTGGTTGTGTCTGAACTGTGATCATATGTCATGACTGTGTGTAAAACATGCCCAGAGCTCCCAAATGAAGCAATTTGTTTTCCAATAGTTTTTCTAAGAGACTCACCAGATATGACGTTCTCAAGTGATATTTACCAAGACATACGGTGACTGGACTGCTTCGTCATGAAAAACCTATTGCATTATAGTCAGTTTGAGGTAGCCAGTAGAGGCTTCTTAGTCTACTTAGTACTAAGACTTCTTACATCATTTCTACACTCTCTCCAACTTGTTGGATACTAAAAATCGGATTATTTCCCATTTAGTGAAACTGAATGGGAAAGTGAAGCAAATTAAGATATGCCAGCTTGTTATTTAGGCTGCTACAAAACATGAAATGAAAACAGTAAAGCGAACGGATTACACCTAAAGTTGCTTTATTCAACCCTTTTGAAGAGTCCAGTTGTGTCTCATGAAATATGCAGGATTTAGAAATGATGTCAATCTTCTACAAATCTCAGAATAAGGTAAGAGTCTATTTACTCTAAAGGGAAAACATGCAGACTGATGTTTACAGTCAGACATGCTAACAATGCTGAACGTAATAACCAATATAAAAGGCTAAAGATGCTTTAAAAACACTGTCTCTCATTATTTTCCCTTTTTAGGATAAGGAAATCCTGTTTCCGTCCAGTCATTTAACACCTTCTACTCTCACAGTGTGACATCACCTCTGCTCCCAATATAAATAATGACTAATTGCAGAAAAACTTTTTATAAGACTCATACACAGATACAGAACATTATTGAATGCTTTAATGACCTAAGCTGCATAAAACAGATCATTTTCCACTGAAATATCATCTTGGACTACAGTTATTTAATTGATCATGTAGAAAAATTAAGATTTTGTAAGATGGTGAACATTATGTATTTTGAGGTGATAAAAAAAAATAATGAAGATGTAAGCCATTTTATTAAGGAGTAAAGAAAATATGTTGCGACTTTAGCTGAGTTTTACTTTTAGATTCAGAGTTAGACAGATTGTAAAGAACCCTTTTATTTTTAAGACAGTCATGTTTTGTAATCATGAGACAATTAGGAACTTCAAAGTTCTTAAAGAGAAATTACAGTTAGTTAAACTTTGTATCAACATGTCAGATCTTTATAGATTTGTGATTGTGAAAAACACCAGATCAGTGCTAATTTAGAAAATACCAAACATGTATATGATCAATCACAGAAATTTTATAAGCAGTTATGTGTAAAGCTCTGGCAGGGAAGTTATCTGGAAGAACTGGGAACCCAAATGAATTCCTGCTTAGGGCCCTATAAAAGCTGGGACCTACCCTGCTAATTTCTCAGAAAAATTGGGTTTGCTCCAGTAAATTACAAAGGCAAACAGCTTACCCTGCCCACCCTTCAAGCCATTAATTAAAACAATGCGTGAGAACAGCAGGGGGGTCGAGGAAGCTACTCAGGAGGTGGAGCACACTTTCTCTTTGAACAATAACAATTCAAGTCACGTCTATAGGCAACCGTTTAACAAAAAAGACGTTTGTGGATTAACGTTAAAACACATAGCTGATCGATGCAAAATGCAGACTGAAACCATAGAATAATTAGCACATTAAAGGTCGAGGAAAAAAGTAAGAAGTTAACTTTATACGCTCACTTTAGCTTAAGCAACAGTCTTAAAGGAACATATGATATATTCCATATGTTTTACATTTTCAAGAGGACAAAGTTAACAAACGGTTCTCCTTACCTTTCGTATGACGTTTTTCTTCTTCGACTTATCCCCCAGGTGATACTGCAACCTTATACAGGTTCGTTACTAACTTAAGTCCAATCGAGGAACGATGGTTCGACCGTAATATAACGTAAGAAACAACGTTTGTTTATTCCCGCTAACCTGAGCACTACAACTGAGTTCACAGTTGCTTTGAAAGAGGAATTTATTGGACTGAGCTCCGCCTTCTGGTCAAGCAACCAAGCACGAAGTGAGAGCGGTGCTCTCTCTGATGGCGTCAAAAGCCGAGTTATATTACAACTACTTCCGCTAGACCTCCAAAATAAAAGCACGTTCATGCTGCGTTTCATGGAAATTAAATGTTCGGGTCCCAAGTAAGTAAAGTCACTCCCACAATCGTATAAGAAGAAACGGTATGGTGAAGACGACGAATTAAACCAGTCAAATCAGGGATATATTTGTGGAGAACTTTAAAAGTTAGATTACAAAACAATACCCAAAGCTGAACATCTAACAGAGACCTCTTTACTCTTGCTGATCCAGTCTCAAAAAACCCAAAAGGTAATTTATTTCATCTTTCAATTTCATAAATACCTTGATCATCCGTCAGTCTATTTGCAAGCAGACCTGAGTAAATTCCACCACCAGACCATCAGTATCCGTCAACTCTGTTATTCACCTGATTAGTATAATGATACAGTTCCAGTATTTGTGTTCTTTTGTATTCACTTTTAAACTTTTTCTGTCAGTGAGCATAAAACAGATTTCAAGAGGACAAAGTAACTTTTCTTGGCTGAGAAGGAATGTGCTTTAAAAATATCACTTCTGCAGCAACTCTGGGTGATTCTATGGGTAAGAACGCTAAGAATCCAATTTTACAGCATGAGGCACCAATAAAGGGGCTTATTCCAAGCTAAAAATGTTGAGCTAAACTTTATGTCTGGCTGGGTTGAATTAAAAACCAACAATGCAGAGTAGAGTTGGGTCAGCATGTCTGTGTTTTGGATAAATCTCAGGAGATGGCCAGAATAAACAATAAACATATCCTGTATGATCATTTCTTACTAGGCTTTCACAATGTCCTAGTTGAAACAATGAGGCAAAGGAAAAAATAGGGAACAGTGCATACTGATCCAGTCTTTGCAACAGTTCATGGTCCTGATGGCGATAGAACACTTCTAATGAGCAGGAAAGAAAAGAAACACTCTTAATAATCAGAAAACACAATCTTTTTCTTGTTTTGAAGGCTATGGTTTACAGAAAATGAAAACCCAAAATTCAGTGTCTCTGAAAATCTGCATACTGTGACAAATGTCATCAGTGGAAACTCATGATGTTTCACCCTACTCAGCAAATTAACTCAAAACACCTGCAAAGATTTCATGAGCCTTTTAACAGTCTCTCATTCTGGGTCAATCGGTTAGACATTCATGGGTGAAGACTGCTGATACGGCACCCTTCACAGCGAGAGTAAACCACACAAGGTCATTGTTGAAGAAGCTGGTTGTTCACAGAGTTCTGCAAACAAAAATATTAACAGAAAATTGTGTGGAAGAAAAAAAAAGAGTGGTAGAAAAATATGCACCAGCAAAAGGAAGAAGCACAGCATTGAAATGACTGTCAGGCAAAATCCAATCCAGAAGAGCAAATAAATTAGACATTTGTTGCTCTAATGCGATATTTTGTTCTCAGATACTAATTCTGGGGTTTTCTTTACATGTAAGATATAATTATTAAAATTGCAAAAAGTAAAAGCTTGACATATTTTATTCTATTTAATGAATCTATAAAGTTACTGTTTCACTTTCTGAGATGACTGGCAAGAAATATTGCACCTTTACACAATATTGTCATTTTTTGACATGTACTAGTGCATGCTGGTTGGACATGTACAGTATCCCCGTCAAACACAAGAACTGAGTCAGGTCCCAGCTGCAAAATGCTGCCTCTGACTTCCTTCTTCATGTTGCAACATGAGTGAGAAAACAAAGGATGATTTAGCATTGGTTGTTTTTGATCGACTTTGTGATAACCCACATTTTGAAATCTACTGAAATTTCCTACTTCAAAATGATGTTCAGTAGTTTGAATTATATTGAGATGGAATAACAGTGTGATCAGTTACACTGGTACGACCGATCAATGTAGAACAAAGTGTGATAACACATATTTTATTTAAAAAGCAAACTATGTCATGAAAAAATATGTTTTTTTGTAAACATCTTTTCAGATATGTCTTACCAAAATTGAATTTACTAAGTAAATTCAATTTTGAAATTGAATTTACTTAGTGGTAAATTCAATTTACCAAAACAGAGCAATAACTTTTTTGTCCCTTACTAGGGGGTTATCAGACTGCTAAACAGCATGTATTTCTTCTACAGTGTCACACAATACACTGGACTGAGAGGTAAAAATCATTAAAATTTAATATCAATAATAAAAATTTTTTTTTTTAATTTTAACACATTCAAAACAAGAACTTTCCCAAATCAAACTTGTGCAAAGTTGCATTACAAGAATTCAAGGAGCTTAAAATTAGGCAGTACAGTAAGAAATCAAGTTTAAATTTCAGAAATCAGAAGTGATGCGTTTGCTTTGTAAAGCCGAAGGAGCCTTCAATCACTACTTCAACCACTGCTGGAGGAGCAGAAAGACGTGATCCCGAGCCTCAGATAGCTGGGGAAGATCTTGGCTCCTTGCTGGGTACATGTTAGCACAGTGAGCAGTCCCTGCATGAGGGGAAAAACATGACCATTAATGGCATTGCAGAGAAAAACTTCAGCTGCAAAATTAAAAGACAGTTACATAAAAACATTTAGACAATATGTATTCATCTGCTGAGTTACTGGCTTTTACAGTTCTGGGACGGGTAAACAAGGAACATTTCTTTAAACATTAAGAAGGAGCTGAAACTGAAAACAAATGGGAAAGCAGAAAGCATCTTAACTTTAAGGGACTTTCAAAGAGCTTGGGGAGGCTACTGCACAAAAGACTTTAAAATAAGAACAGAAAAAAGCAACGTTTGTCTTCTTTAAAGCAAAGTATATAGTTTGGCTTGGAAAAGTGTTAATCCCCTTGGACTATTTCACATTTTGCATATGTATTTCATTTAGAGTCGGCGAGACAGACCAACACAATGCAGTACGTAATTCTAAAGTGAGAGTATCATTTTAAAAAGCAGCAAAGAGCTGAAGAAAAAAATTTAATCCAAGTTTTATATCATCTTAAGGGTATATTTTTACTGAGAAAATTGTAGCTCATATTCCAGATTCCTTCCCCTTTATATTGTGGAACTTGAATCACAAACGAACTATACAAGTGCTGCTTTATACACACATAAAAAATGCAAAGCACACAGGGACTTAAACAATGTCCCGGTCCTTAGTTAGGGAGAGTTTCATTGTTTTATTCTGCACTGGATATTAACGGAATCACTGACACTTCTTCTTATGTAGAAAATACTAAATAGACCCAAAGACTAATGCGACTACAGACCTCAAACTCTTATTTTTTCCTTAAGCTCATTAAATTTTAACTTAATAAATCAGATTGATCAGTCATTATACCAACATGGTAGCCGATTCAGGTGCATTTCCTCACCTTTAATGAAGACAGCAGGGAGCTCAGCTGAGATATCCGCAGTGATCCCCAAAGCATGCCATGGGTCAATGGACCCGTTGGGGAACACTATTCTGCTGGACTGGATTTCGTAGCCGCCGTAATACTCATTGGTCTGGGCGACGGCCTCTGCCACCTCCTCAGCACTGATGTTGTAGAAGCTTGCACACTGTTTCACCTGATAACTGGATTCAAACAAGCAATTTGAAAACTCAAGTTCACATATTAAATCTTTAACACAGTCCAAGTCCATACCTACAAAATCTAAAAACAACACTACATGCAATCCACAATAAAAGTGTAAAAGTATATTTAGAGAATATAAAACCATGGCATACACTCTCCATTCAATCTTTCTGAGCTTGAGCTATCAAAAACCTTTTTAATATTTTTGTCTTCATTAAAGGTGTTTCCATAATATATTGACTCAAGAGATTAAATGCAGATATGTTGGTGGATGCATTCTGCATGTTTAGTCTTGTGAAAAACATTACGAAAACTGTGCATCATTTCCCTTCTATGCTCCACTTCATGTTTTTCCTGCTGTCATATAAAATATTATTATTACGCTTCAACATGTGCAGATCCAATGTGTGCAAGTGATATGAATGCTTTTGCCAAGAGCTGTAAACAATGAAGCATCTTTTCAAAGCCAGAAAGGAATACATTAAACAGTGCATGATGTATAACTAATAAAAGGTGATTGGGTGAGCAGGTGCACTGTACTGAATCATAATTATGAACCTATTAAGCATAGAGACAATGTGTGCTGCACTCACTCCAGAGGGAAGCCGGTGAATGGCTGGTTCGGTGAATCTGTGCTCTGGTAGAATCCAAATTCACTGCAGGTCTGATAGACCCACTGTCTCCCTGACAACACATATGCATAAAACATTTAATCACTGCTGCATATTAACTTAGTTCTGAGAAACAAAGGCAGAAACAACAGAGAGCAGGCGGACCGAAGCTCAGCTTTAATGGCTATTCGAAAAAAAACAACAACTATGTCCTTTTAGTCATCCAGCCTTAATGAAGAGAGGAAGGAGCTCAGAAGAAGTTGAAAGGGTGGCTGAGGAAGTTTATGCGGCTGGATCACAATGGCCTTCTGGGAGGACGGTTTATTTTTCTAACAATTTGTCCAACTGACAAAGCAAAGTGGAGGCCAATAACATCCAATAAAATGCTGAAAAATATTCCAGATTAAGGCTGTCCACAAACATGGATTTACAGCATTCCACATTTCTAAAATGTAATTTTCAAGACAGATTCCGGTTTTAAGACAAAGATGCTGACCTAAATGTTGTCCATGGATTTATTTAGAGGTTTTTCCATGGTAAAGAAATCCCATTTTAGGTTTCCTGCTTTGGAACAACTAACCTTGTTGTCTTATTTAGACATTTCCTAAAAAAAGACTTTCAGCTACACCCAAATCTTGGTTCACTAAATGACTAAAACCACATCCTAACAGTCATGTCTCAAGTAAGGCTCTTACAACTCATTTTGGCTGTTGGTGGAAAGTTTTACCATGACATTGTAGTTGTGTACAAAACACACACATCCTATATAAAATAGTGTTTATCCTGAGAATTTGTTATATAAAAATGCATTTTACAAGTATTCATACCCCTCTGTTTACATTTTGACACCCAACCACCACATAGTACACATATTGAGAGCAAAGCTGAGTCTTTTTGCCTTCATGTGAAGTGTGATGTGTGAAGGAAAACTAACGCCATCTATACTGTAGCACATGGCGGTGGCAGCATCATGCTGTGGAGAAGGAAGATGGACAATAATGAAAAGTAAAAAAAAGTCCTAATTTTTGTTAATTTAGCATAAAATTCAATTAAAACACATCAAAATTGGTTGTTTTAATGTGAAACAATGTAGACAAGTTTAATAAGTATAAATACTTGTGAAAGGCTACAAATTTACATGACACAAAGCGGATGCACCCACCTCCTCCTGCGGCCGGTCCATCCCAGGACGTATTCGTCATGTCTCTGACGTAGTTACTGAAGCTGACGTCCAGGCATTTCACAGAGAACGTGTCCATCATGAGGCGGGCCACAGCAACGTAGCGGGTGTAAGGATCTCCCAGTGAGGCGTCACCCATTATGTCACACAGCACCTTGATGGTTATGTTAGTGCCCAAAACCCCCTGTAGACAGAAAAAGTAGGTTATTTATTTGGCGCAGATGCTATACATGTTATAGAAGGACAATAAAGAACAACAAATATATATATATATATATAAAACAATCAGGGAGATTATGCTATAAGATTGCTTTCTTTTAAGCCTTTTGTAATATCTTTACCAATGGTAGTAATAAGGGTATTAATGCCGCTAATCAGTGAAATGAGATTCAAGGAGGAACCGTGGATGGTCAGCAGAGCACTTCACAACAGGAACCTTGTTGCCTTCTTTTTGTAACATGAATACGCATTAGTATTTAAACACCTCCATGACAAAAGCAAAGTGGAGCCAGAGTAAATTCTTCTGCATGTGCACACAAACCTGGTCAATAGAGATGGTTTACACTGAGGTTCTGGCCAAATACTAATCTTATTGTGGTTCTTGAGGAAAATCAAGGACAACTAAAAGCATTTACTATGCCTGTTAGAGGAAAAAAATTTTTTAAAGTTGTTGGTTTTCTCAATCTGAACCAAAATACTTCACGCAACTATGGCTATTGTAATACTTAGGAAATGCATTTAAAGATTGGGCCCTGTGGAAAGACAGATATACAATACAGATTCATTGCTATTTTAATATGAAAATAGAAATTGACTATCTTCCTGAAACTCCAGGTTAAAAGTTAAACAGAAAAGCACTTCCTGTTGATTACAACATATTTTTTGTCTCAGAGGTCTATTGTGAAACATTACAAGCCAGCTATTGTGTTATGAGTGTTGAAAAACTACTATTGCAGGAAAGAACTAAAACAAAGTTAACTAAAGGAGAAGTCAGCTGTTGGCAGATTCTGGGTAACTATGGCGATCAGCTGTCACAGTGGCCGTAATGCTCCTCAGAGAGGCTCTCTGTCCAGCACTGTGGCAGGGACAGTCCAGGTATACACTCGCCTGAAGCAATGCGTGTCATTTACTCCAAGGTGCCTGGGAAAGTAAACAGTTGGCAGTGATTACAGTAATGCATGTGTGCAAAGTGAAAGCACTGGAAACTAAAAATGACCAGTGATCCACCCATCATCATCATTACCTCAGGAAACATAGGAAGTGTTGGAGGTTATTCTCAAAGCTACAGTTCATAAAGCGCACCATTGATAACCCCGCGGTTTGGGAGCCAGCAGGCCGATTCTGATGATTAAGTTACGCCTCTCTCTTCCACACATTCCTCAGCGGTACCTAAAACCCGGTAGCTCGCTCTGCACCCGGCCCTTTGTGGTGGAGAGTTGACGCCGGGCTGTGCTTGTTAGCTAGCGATGTGCACTCTGCGGCCCACTGCTCCTCTCGGTTCTTTTACAAGCGTCTCTTTGGCTTGAGGCGACAGGAAACCAGAGAGACCAAAGAGGCTTTTGTTACTTTTTCACATCGGCTTATTGGTAACCAGACTCACGTCCCGTCAAAGCAGCAGGGGGACAGAGAGGCGATGGAATGGGGAGAAAATGGGGGGGAAGGGATTAAAGAAGTAACCAGGAGGACAAAAAGATACTAAGAGAAGAAAAATCATGCTGAATGTTCGTTGTTACATGACATAAAAATGTTGGATAAGTTTGAGCAGATCGTGTGAATAATGAGAAGAAAAATAGTGAGCTGACTATTTAGACTAAAGCTTTCACATTTTACCAAGGCTACTTTGTTATGGCTAGGTCTTCTCTGTAGACATTATTAACTAGCCCCCCTCCTTCCAATGTCACAGCCTTATAAACAGTCTTAACCTTTTCAACTTTTCCACAACAATCAGCTGTCTAAGTTACTGAGGGCAAAAGAGCTGTAATTCAACAAATTAATAAAATGGAGATTTATATCAAGATATTCTAAATTTTAAAAAAATATTCATTAAATTAACGCTTTAAAACTGCACAAAGCTTTGCACAGCATTTCCTTTTTAGTTTATTCAGACATGAACCTCACAATGATAATATTCATTTCTGCCTGAGCTCAAGAAATATATACAAGAGTCTGAAACAAAACATAGACTGACTGCTTCTAGCCGTGTATCGAAGTGAGAAGACGTTTCACTTGGAGCGCCAAACTCTGGTATCGATGCCACCCAAGTTCCCAACCCCCCAAAAAAGCAGTTAAAGCAAAGTCTCCAGCTTGAAAGTCAGTTCACAAAGCGAGGTTTTATGTGGGGATTTGTCCAGTGAGAAAGTAAGGGTAGGAGCACAGATTGCAGACAGATTGCAACTATGAAGCAAGCTGGATCTTTTTTAATTTCCACAGTGGTGACTGACTGCTTTTGGCTAAAACGCTCATTTAAAATACTCCAACTAAACGAAGCAGTCAGATCATTTAAATGATAACTGGACCAAACTAATTTTTCTGGTCATATCGAGCACTGAGAGCGCTTTGGCACACATTGATAATGACTGGTAGAGAGCTTAGGGTTAAGTGTAAATTAATATGTGGTGAAAGAGGAAGCTGGAATTGAAGCAGACTTTCTAACTTCAAGAAAACTATTATTTCCATCTAGTAGCCCAAATTTCTACCTCTCCTATGACCTGCATGTGTCACTAGAGTAGCAAACTTACAGGCTATTTATTGGCTAGTTGTGGAATCAGTGCATTAAACATTCTAATTTTTCCCCATTAAAAGAACAACACAGAGATATTCCAACTTATTTTAGCAATTTATTAATTGAAATTAAAAAGTTATTCTAATGTAGTGTTAATAGGACTGTGTTGACATAAATACACTAACACGGAAAGATTTAGGTTCAAAACATACATTTGACTTAAACAGGCAGATTTTTGATGCGAGCCACCTAAACTACACCTGTACTGACCTGCCTCACCTCAAATCCTCTGTTGTCTTCGTTATACTGGACCACATCCATGAAGTTGCCAGCCACCGATTCCAGGAAGTAGGCAGAGTCCATCTCTGACTGGATCTGCAGTGTGGAACATAAACTGGCATGGGACAAGGAGAGAGAATGAGCAGAGGGAAAAAGAAGAAGAGGACAAAAACAATAAAAGTTAATCAGAGAAAAATGGAAATTAAAGAGTGAAGAAAATGTGGGTAAAATCAGAAAGGAGAATGAAAAAAGACAATAAGCATATTGTAGGACTCCTCATTTTTCTATTTTTACTGCTAAAATCAATTCTGAGTTTAGCCACAGACACGTTTGGATATCCTACTGCAGGGTGGTTCATTGGCCAAAGTCGCAAAGTTTGAAGTACCACAGTAATTCCCAATTAAAAATTTTAAAATAGATATATTTTTTTAAATCACCTCAGCAATAAACGAAACCTACAATATTTGAATAAAGCAGAGTAGTCTCATTTGTGTCGAAAATTGGTCTGTGAAAATTGGAGACTTGAATTATAAAAAGGGTTTCGCATGTTGACCTTTAGAAGAGAAGCATATAGTTTCCAATTATTTTTAATCAAAAGTTTTCTATTTTGTTGGTCGGCAAAGGTTTCCAACTATGACAAATAAAGGCACATGGGTTTCTTTTTCTGTAAAAGTTTGCATTTAATGAATGGGTGCCAGCCAGTCTGCTTTACTAGTCTTATTAGCAATTGTGACCCTAATTACTAAGAAATGAAAATGCAACCAAAAATAAACGTGACTAATAAAAACAAATGCTTCTTGTTATAACTAACATTTTCCATTTAAAATTTGTTTTTGAATATCTTACCCTGGAAAAGTGCTCTTCTTATTAACACCCTGTGGTTGTGGGCAAGACATACGGCATTCTTGAATTAGCATCCACACTAAGACAAAGTGATGGCTCCAAATGGCCCCTGAACCACACTTTGGGAACCTCTGTCCAACTTTCTTAATGAGAACAAAACTAAGGTCTGGATATTAACATTTTGTTATCGTTTAGGGTTATCTGCCAAAGGCGTCTGTGGACTCAACATCTCTGAAGACAGCTATAGATTGTAAAATTACAACTTCATGCTGTTACATTTAAGATCCATCTTTTTATTTTTCCTGATCTGGGACCTGAGTCCAAATTTCGTACCACGAGCTAGCTAAGTGGTATGACAAAAAAATAAAAAATCCTTCATTCTAACAATTTTTGAGTGTTTATGGGTGCAAAATTACGTATGTCTTGACGCAAGTGCTGTGTTCTGCAAATGTCTGTGGACTGGGAGCTGGTCAGGCTTCCTGACCACTGTTGTGACCTTTGTGTGTTACTGTCGACATGAGAGCAAGAAGCTCAAAGAAGAGATTTTCTTTGTGGTCAGACCAGTTTTCTTTTGTTTCCATGACTGTATTAATTTAGGAGGGCACACTACATCATTACAGAAGACATTGAGCTCTGCTTGTTCATGGTGTGGTCTGACCTCACGGTCACTAACACAAACTAAAATGGTTTTAAAATAGCACAGGATGCTGTAATTAAAGCAGGAAAGAGTAGAAGTTTACAAAGAGAAAATGAACTAATGAGGGACTGAGAAAATGCTGACAATAGACGCTGAAGTAATTTTTAGTCTATGAAGAATCGATTATCTAGTATGTCACTAAAATCACTCCAACTCTAAATTAACCCTAGAGAAAAACAGATTAAACTCATCGTGAAGGTACTTTTTGGTAGGTATGCTATAACCTCTCAAGCTAATGGAAAATATCCTAACATATAAATTACAAAGTCTTTTCAATACATTGTGAGTCATTGAGTTAAAACAAAAAACATAGAAGTAGGAGTCAGAAGAAATTTGTTGGTAAAATTAGTTCATAATTAGTCAGTGTATATTATTGGTCTACAATTTATATTTTTAGCCTATATATGTCAGGTTATGAATAATTTGGGCTTAACTGTACATATTTTTATTTTAGGTTACCCTTAAGAGACACAATGTAAGATCCAGTTTAAATTTTAATTAAACAGGCACAGTTGAAATCAGAGGTTTGCATACATAAAATAAAAAACATTACCTTCTTTTCTCAATGCCTAATGTTAAAATCAGACCAAACTTTTTTTGTTTCAGGTCAATTAAAATTACCAAAATTGTTTCTATTTACTAAGTCCCATGATCATGAGCAAAAGAACATGTCTGATACTTTCTTTTCATGAGTTTTTTTAACTTTTATATAGCCCAATATTACAGAATCTCTATTTATCTACTTACTTTATTGATCAGTTTTCAATTCAGTAGGTGATGATGTCAGTAACACTTCACATATTGAAAACAAACTCGATTAAAAGACAAATCTGTTTTGGCACAAGGCCTTGAAAGTAGATGAAGTTGAACTAGAAATATTTTCATTTAGGTTTCATGAACTACAAAGAGATGAACATAGAGTTTAAGATGACAAATGTACTGTACTTGAAATCTTTGGTGATGTTTTCAAAGGTTTTTGGGTCTTTCAGGCGTTCTGCGAGGGTATCTGAAGCCTTTTTCACAAGCACAGGGCAATCTGCATTTTCTGAGGCCAGCGATCGCCACACAACCTCCAAGTACTCTGGAAAAGCGTAAAGGCAGAGAGAAAGCAGAGCACTTAAACCAGCATGACCACAACAATATGGAGCGCCGGCCGTAGTTAAAAACAGAGAGCTATTTCTGAGGCAAAGCAAAAGCCTCAAGTCATTCTGAAACCAGTGTGTGAACCAAACCCTTTTTAAGCATTACATTGTATCTTTAAACAGGTTTCAGTGAGGTCAAAAGTGAAATGATGGGTGAATTCTACAATTTATGCAAGTCAAAAAGCTCAGAGGTGGAACTCCAGATTTATGAATAAATTCCCGACAAGTTATTCTTGCTGGGTATATAGCTGAGCAACTCGGTTGGTGCCGTTTTGGGACTAAAATTAAACCTCAGAACATGATGTTCACTGCTCTCAGTGCGTTTCATCTCAGCGTGTCCTTCAGGTCATAGGGACTGAGTCAAATGTGTGCAATAGTGTCTTAAA
This sequence comes from Brachyrhaphis roseni, assembly GCA_903066815.1. NCBI lineage: Eukaryota > Metazoa > Chordata > Actinopteri > Cyprinodontiformes > Poeciliidae > Brachyrhaphis > Brachyrhaphis roseni. The sequence goes on from CAEFZY010037056.1 coordinate 82,883, forward strand.
GACAGCAAGAGCGTGTAGGTGGAAGTGCCTGGAAGTAGGTCTGTTCTGATCTGCAGTCTCAAAGGAAAAACAATAGGCTTAGCCAAACACAAGGCGCACACAGATAAAGAGAAGTGCATGGTTTGTCTAGAAGGCTTGGTTGTTGTGCAGCTCAAGCTGAAACTTGCACAGAGGTCAAAAACAAACTGGCCTGCTTGTTGCCTGAATAAAAACACAAATTTTACAAATAGAGACACATACAAATAAACAAGAATAAAACTCCAAACTGGAAAAATGACATATCACACTAACACAAATCAGACTTTGCTTTTAATTATGGACTTAGCTGAATAGTTATTTGCGTCACTAAGTATTAATTTCTAACAAGCAATGAAGATTAGTACTGAAGCAATTCATTGGATTAATCATGAATTGATTATTGAAAATACTGATATATTTGTCAACTAATTTAGAAATTGATCAATTGTTAACTGAAGTATACAGACTCAAAAACAGCAATTTGCTAAAAGATGAACACAATCAGGGCAGTAATAAAACCCAAACTGTACAAAAATATGTTAAAAAAAACAAAACATGTATAGACATATTACATTTAAGATAAAAAAAACAAAAAACAACTTTAATATGTTGTACCCAAAATTCCTCAAGCGGCACAGTATATCACAAGTTTATTGTCATGATCATATTTAGGATTTTGTGGCAAGTGATCTGTCTACATCACAATAAAATATAGAATAGAATAGAATAGAACAGAATAGAATAGAATTCAACATTATTGTCATTCCACATGTCACAAGTACAAAGCAATAAAATTCAGTTTGCATCCATCCACAAATGTTTAACAAGAAAATAAAAAAATATCTGCAAAATATTCAATGTGTCTCAGGTTTGAGAGGTGGCATCTCCACATTGGAATTATAAAGTATTTTAATTGATTTTCAATAAGGTTATGATCTGTATTGATGAAGGGTAATTAAGACATTACAATGTTTTGGTATTTTTTCTCTATTGGAGGACCCATGACTGCAACTGAGGCTTACATAGAGCAGTACATTTAGCTTCAGTCATCATCTCAATACTCTTCTTCCATTTACTCAGGTTCTCTTTATCCAACACTGAACTTTGTTTGGTAAACTGATATATTTAAAAAGGCAAAAGACAGATCAATTCTGTAAGGGGGCAACTAGGTTTTTAAAACATGGTGTAGTGCTTAAGTGCATATTTATTTTTAAATAAAACCCTAAATCATAATTTCACTTCACTACCTCCCATAGATTAATTAATCTGAACCACATTCCAGGAGAAATTAAGAATCATTTCAGTGAGGCATAGAGGTGCCAATAAATTTGTCAACATCGGCAATAAGGCTGGCCTTTAGCACCTGTATTTACAAGCTTCCCCACCATGTGGCGTCTCGTCCTACCTGGAAAGTTGACAGTGGCAAACACGGGCGCACTCGTGGCCACAGAGGCATGCACCAGGTGAGGGTACTTGAGCCTGAACCAAGCAGCGAGAGAACCTGGATACGACCCGCCGAACGCCACCCACTTCCTGTTGGTCAGCCCCCTCTTCTCCCCCATCACAGTGCGGAAGTGCGCAAGGTCAGCCAGAGCCTGGCGACTGCTGAGGAAACGCAAGTTGTCTGTGCTGAGGTCCCTAAATGAAGAAAAAGTGTAAAAATTAAAGAACAAATTCACAAACACAAAGTGAAAGTATACAAGTTTAAAATTTCTCTTAAGAATTCAGACTCACTTTGAAAGAGCAACAAAAGCAGGTTTATTTTTTTTTCCTTCTAACAAAATAGTGTATGATTATCAGAACTAAATGAATCCAACAATATCTCTGGATGCAGGCGGCAGATGTAAAAGGCAACATGGATGCCTGTGATCTTCAAGCCCTTTTCAGGAGAGCTGCTGCTGCACTGAAAACAGACAATTCTCCAGGGGAGATCTGTCAGACACTCGCAGCTGCTTCAACTACCTCAATGCAAATTAAAAAGGGATGCACAAACAAGACGGAGACTTCAATGCCTTTATTGTGGCAAATGGGAAAATCTGAAATTCTGTTTGGCACAACTTTACAAATCATGGCACACTCAAAAAAGATATCTGCTATGAAAATGTATATCGCATACAGATATATGTTGTTTTTGCTTTTTTTTTTGTTATACTTAATGTTTTAGAAAAACAAACAAATTTTAATGTCAGAAAAATAATAGCATGAGTTAAAATAACGTAGTTTTCTAAATTTTATTAGAGGAAAAATATTAGGATTTGAAACAGCATGTGCTCCCAGTGGTCTTGATTATTTCTGCTAAGTTAAAACCAAAATACACTGTGTACATAGCTGCACAGCAAGGCTTCACAGCAAGATAAAAATATAAGATAGCTAAAATTAATTTTGAAGTTAAACACTAAATTATCTGAAAGTCATCTGAATGTGTATTTACCTTATAGTTTCCTGAACTTCAGTCTACAAGCATGCATCATGGACATCTAAATGCAGGACTACCATCTAGTGGTGTAGTTGATAAGATATTGGTTTCTACAGCCATCTTTTCTCCAGTTTGGGTGTTTAATTTTGTAGGAAAATGAATCTGATCAATCTACACTTTGCTGAATATATAGGCTATATTCAGCAAAGTGGATTATATTTCACTTCTGTGTTTGTCTTATTGAAGCCTAAACTGATTCATGTTGTAGCTGGAGAACTCGCACCAACTCAACATCATGCAAATAAATCAGCAGCAAACATACGTTGTTGGGCGACTTTTCCCATAGAATCGGTGTTCGAGCATAAAGCAGAGGGCTCCGAGTTTCTGAGCGTAGGTGAGCCAGGTGCCTTCCTTCATCCACGCTGGGCTTGCAGGGCCCTCTCCACCGATCATCAGAAACACTGGACCACCAGGCTTGTAGAAGGCCTCATTTACAAAGTATCTCTGCAAGGGGAAAAGTGAAGAGTGAGAACCTCAACATATGTGCCTACTTTTGCAAGCATTGCCTTACAAAAGTATGTCATTTTCTCACTTTGTCATGTTATAGTTACAAAGACCAAAAAGAGAATAAAATGTGTGTAGTCCTTTAATTTTTTTTTGCTTCATTTGCATGTCATTTTTGCATTATCTTTTTGAACTAAAGAAAAGTTTAAACTAAGGGTATTAGTTGGCAGCTTAAGTTTTGTTTATCCTCAACTGACCTCAAATCTTGTGATTTTTTTTAAGTTAAATTTCTACTGTGAACTTTGGTAGGAGACTCAAAGCAGATCTATATTCTGTTTTGCATATAACTTGCACAACAAATCTATAACCTGTTGTGCAAGTTTTGTCTACATTTTAAACATGAAAAATTAAAGACAAAAATAAATTGTTTTTTGTTTGTTTAGCTAAGTTAAGTTACTAATTTGGACAACACTTTTTTTTTTTTTTTTTTTACATTTTAGAGAACTACCTCATGAGCAGATAAAACATGTTTGTATTGTCTCTTGGCTATTATTCAATGTTGAATATGATTTGAATATTGAAGATGTATTGTGACCTGTAATAATTCCCTTCTCACCCACCGCGGGTGGTGTTTCTTCCTCTTAGCTCGGAGGCTAAGGGAGCTTAGCCTCCGAGCTAAGCTCCAGAGGCCTGGGAGCTTGAGGGTTCTGCGCAGTATCTTGGCTGTGCCTAGGACTGCACATTTCTGGACTGAGATGTCTGATGTTGTTCCTGGGATGTGTTGTAGCCACTGTTCCAGTTTGGGGGTGACTGCCCCGAGGGTCCCGATGACCACAGGCACCACTGTGGTCTTCAC
>CAEFZY010037058.1:0-25460 GCA_903066815.1 Brachyrhaphis roseni
TTTTGGTTGGTGGTGTGCCTCGTGATTCTTTCAATGAAAACAATGTACCTTGGCTCAAAAAAGGTTGAAAAACACTGTTCTAAAGTGATTACGTTTTCAAAAAGGGATGATGACGGTCATAAAAAATAAGATCTTTTGACATGTCTTTACCATGTTCTATAATGCAGCTGCAGATGAGGTCACTGCTGCAACTGCCTTCATGTTTTTAGCCTTGAATCAATCCTCTGAGATTGCATGTGCCTTTGTTTTTAGAACAGTGCCAATAACACACATTGTGTTTGTATTCTTAAAATATATTCCTATTTCTCAATATTAGAGTTGCAACAGCACATGTATTGTTTCTGAACCACCATAGTTTTTCACCACTCTCATCTAAAAAAAATGATGCTCACTTGTCTTCTCAATCAATTTGGGGATAATCTGATCCAATTTAAGGTATTGGATTACAATCCCGACCACTGTATTTTTAAATGATCAGTGCTAAACTCACCTCCTGGTTAATGGTTGTTAGAGTACTCTATGTCATTTTATGCCAGCTGCACTCCCAGCTGCTTTCTTTTACATGGCATGCAAAATTGATTTACAGGTTTCATTGATCAAATCTGGGGTTTCTGATAATAACTCTAAGAGACACACAGAGCCTGAAGTGACTCCCTGTCTGTCTTTCTGTATCATGTAACCAACTATGCTTATTGCACTCACAAGTAGCTCTTGGTGCATCTGACAGGTAAGAGTTTCTGAAGTAGGAGAACAGAATTTTGGCCTTGCACAGTTAGCCACATGAGCCAAAATGATTAATGAATGGACAGGAAACAATGTAAGCACTAAAGAGCACAGGTGATAATGAAGACAGCACATCAGCAAAAGTGTGACTTGGTATTGATCATTGCCTATTCTTAATTATTGACCAGGACTTACTTCAATACTGTTGATAAAAAAAAAAATCCTAGTTGAGACATTCCTCGTTTTCTCTCTTTTGTTGTGTGCCACAAAAAAAATGTGCAGTTAAAGACAATACCAAAGCACTCCACACCAAAGCAATGCAAGAATGACGGAAGATGTTACAATTCAGAAGATTAAAGACTCCATGCTTGTCTTTACCCAGAAGAAGACAAAGTTTTGGTTTCCAGTGATCTATTACAGCAGTGGAGACTAAATGGTTTCTGGGTGGGTATGCAGATTGATTATTTGTTTAAATATTCCATAAGGGATAAATAAGAGAAAAAGAAAATATCACAGTGATGGATGTTGCTTAATGCTGTCATGGTTTAATTTTAAGTAAAAGCAATGATTGAAATATTTTTATAACAAGATGGAAATCTTTCCGTTTCTTTATTTATTCACATATGTGAATTAAGTAGTTTTGATTTTAATGATATAAAATTCTTTTTTTTTATCCAAATCTTTATCAATCTGCTAACCTTCAAAGCCATTAAACATAATTTATGTGTACCACATACATATTAATTTTTAATCATAAAGATAACAGATCGTTTTAAATGTGAATTTGTAGATGTGTCTACATTTAATAGACGTTTATTGATTGCTGTTTTCAGTCCCTCTCACCCAGTGACTGCTGGAGATTGTAAAGACAATGCCAACTGAAACCAGATTGTGTTGCAGTTATTACTACATTCTGCTTGAAGCTAAGTGGGACATTTCTTTATTTCAACATTTTTCACAAAAAAGCTCCTTAGGAATGTAGAAATTTTTCAAAACACTTAAAAGAGGTTAAAACATTTTGCTCTGGTACATGCGAATTACTAAATGAACAAAGTTGACGTAACTTTGGAAGAGGATAAATAAAAGCCGTGCTCTGCTTTGATCTCAGGTTTGTGAGAAGAATCTTCTTTGCAAAATGTTAATCTACTTCTACATTGCAGATTACCCCCACCCCTCCTCAAAATGTGACTGTTCTCTGATGGTCAAGGTAGTATTGACCCACTTAGGCATCTTTGATCCACGGCCTCTTCTAACAGATCCTCCACACACGAGTTCAAACTGATTTTGTCACTGCCGACCACTTCTATTTTGCTGAGATTCCCAGTCAAAGCCAAAAGCTCTGCGAAGCTGCCAGAGTTGCTGACAGCAAGCAGACTTGAAAGCACTTTCTTATGCTGATGTTCACTGCAAGTGACTTGCTGCTAATGGGTTGCAATCTCATTTTACTCCTTTCTTCTTTTTGGGGGTGTTTATCTGTTGAGGGTTTGGAGGAAACAGACTGATGGAGACACAAATAGTTATTTTTTTTCCCCCCAAGCAAATAATAAAAATTAACACGTTTTCAAGAATTCCACTTTTTATTTTGCTGAGAAACAATGACAGCTTTATTTTTATTTATGTTTTGTTGTTTTTCTCACTAAGAGTCAAACCACTCTGATCTGATGGGTGAATTGCATCTGTACTCTGTCATAGCTGGGAGGTAAAAGCAGCAAATCACTGCCATGGCAGCATCAACAAAGAAACACAAAGGTGATTAAAGAATCAGATAATGGGAGAGAAACATAAGAGAGTGTTGAAAGACATGTTGATGGACTCCTCCGAGGTAATCTGACAACCTCTTTACTTGGAGACCCGTTCCCTGTCAGCACTACTCTCCTGTTTTCAGGAATATGTGAGCAGCACTTCAAGTTTACTTAACTCAGACAGTAGAAAAGCCAAAAGCTTTACACTTAAACTTCACACTGTATAGTTGATTTAAGTTCTCATCCCTCGTTGTTGATGGTTTGGTCACTTTTTCCTCATTTGCTGATAACACTATGGCACATGTTGCAGTTTGTAGACTCATTTTACTTACTGTCGAAACATGTTTGACAGTGAAGTATTACTTTGGTATTAGGATAGAAACTTTGACACACACTGACAGAAGTATGGTTCAGAAACACTGCTTAGATCAGTAGTGTTCAAACTTTTGCACCATGAGCCAAAGAAATTGTCAAATTAAACTGATGCTTTACCAATAAAAAGCAATAAAGGACACAATGCATATCACAAAAAATCTGTTCTGATTATTTTTATCTGCTTACAGTACCACGAACCACATCACAGTACAGGTCCAAAACCTAAAACGTTTTTTTGATGTTTCCATATGAAAAAAAAAGCACCCAGGGTGCAAATTCATTTAGGCACAAATTTTCAAACAGAATTGAGATCAAAGATCTGCAGAAGCTCAGTGTTAGATTCCTTTATCCAGTCAACAAACTGTTTTACTGTGTGTTTGTGACTATTGTTCTCAACTGTGTAAGGCTTTTTACTTGTTGATTTCTGGTTAAGTTTAACAATTTGGAGATAGTTTTCCTCTTTCAGTATTCTTCCAGATATTGTGCAATGCATCAGTTCTGCTGACAGAGAAACAGCCCCACAGCATGATGCTCCCACCACCATGGATGACATTTGGTGCAGTGTAGTGTTTGAACCTCTCATCTTGACTTCCTGCCAACATCGTTCCTGCTATCGTGTCCAAATAGCTCAAATATTTTCTATTTGAAAATAGCAGAATTAGTGCAGTTTTATGGAAAATAAACATTAAACTCTGTTAACTGACTCTTTAATCCCCAACATCAGTTCTATTGAGGATGTGGGTACTTTCCTTAAAATCAGAATATATACCAGCAAGCCAACCAGTCTGAATGAGCGCCATCATTTCTAACACTAAAAATAGACAGACCTTCATAACTTTGCCACAAATTTGTTGAAGCCTACAGAAAGTGTGTGGTGTGGCTGCAACTTATTAATGGACATTTCATCAAGTATTAGTTGGGATTTTTCTGTATATATTTGAGCCTAGATGTAATATGTACTACTCACTGGATTAGAGAAAATTTTAAAATAATTTAATCCTGTGCACCTATTTTTTTTTTTTTTTTAATAAAAATTACAGAAATTTAACTTATGTTTACCTACATGGTGTGCATGTAGGTCAGTAAGCCTGTAGTAAGCCTATCTCCAATTGGTGGTATTAAATATTGCTGGCAACCTATTGTTTAAGAAAATTTAATTTAGAGACACTGAAACATATGTTATGATATACATAGACAAACTATGTACCTGCTCTGCAACAATTAATGGCATGTGATATTGATATTCAGTTCCAATTAAAAATTAAAATCCAATGAAGATAACAGCTTGGTTTCTCTGACATCAATGTTCCAGAGTGAATACTGTCCCAGCTCTCAATGTGGTGAAAGATTGAGCCTTTTAACTTGCACTCACAAACGCAAGAAATCTGCAAAGAATGCATTTCCCTCCTCTGGGCAACATCTTCACATTTATGGCTAATAAAAAGCCATTTGCTCTCTGTTTCATTGCGCTCTGGTTTTGAGCTCTAATGGTAATTAATTAGTTCCTATAGCTCTCATCTAAGTGGCAATTATCCAGTTCTTGGGAGAAATGAAAAAGACTGCCAACATATTTTGCATTAAAAGCATAACCTTCATTTGGACTGTATTATCAGGCCACTTTGACTGCCAATCAGCAAAATGAAAAAATAGGAAAATAAAAGCACTGCTCCCGACCCCACTAGGGACAAGGGTGTACAGAAAATGGATGGATGGATAAAAGCTATGAGGCTGCTATGAGGAGAGTTTCTTCCCATCGTGTTTTCACATGTTCAGTCAACAAAGTGGACACAAAAACTTACTTTACTGACCTTGCACAATATTGAAGCTCAAAAGCAGGCTATTCTAGTGTAAATAGGTGTCCATTTAAAAAACAGTCTTTCATTCTAAGAGAAAAAAAAAACTTTAAAAGCTGGTTTATGCTAATGTCAAGCTTAATTGGCATTAGAAAAATTGCTCTGGCAGACAGAGGGGCTCCAAGATTAGCCAGAAGAGAAAGAACAAGATAAAGCCTTCAAAAGGCCTATTTCAGAGGAATTATAGCATCCTTTGAACGTCATCCAAGTTTTAAATACATTAAAAGCCTGTTGGCACACATGTAAATTGAGCAGTACCAAAGAATTCATGGTGAATCAAACCGAGGGGTGCAAGGATAAAATGCCGGGGAAATGTGTCCCAGAGAGAGACCAGGAGGAACCCTGCCATGTCCCACAAGCCTCTCTGTTTGTCCTTTCTTCTCCATGTCCATTCTGCTGCAGGCCAAGTGGCTTAACTTGGATGAAAAGAACAACAGCCTGAAGCTCCCTTGGCAGCAAAGCTCTCACGCTGTCCAACGTGCCAGTGGTGAAGTATTGTGCACAGCACATACAAAAGCCCGTTTCGTGGCACTGTGCACAGAGGACCCCAGAGATCTTTTATTCCATGAACTTCCTGGCATCGCTTGCTCACGATATGTGTAGGTGCAGGAATGTTTGGTCCTCACTGTCCGGTTCATCAATCTTAGCTAATTATCGGTCACACTGTCATGCAAAAGTATTAAGACCCTATTTTCATATTTCACACATTTTACAACCAGAAATTTCAATACATTATACTGGGGCCAGAATTGGGTAATAACTGGCCTGGCTATTGCCTTCCTGTTCAATTACGCTTGGAAAAAAGTCTCACTTCCAGTACAGTCTGGGCTTTCTCCTTCTGACTAGTCTCTGGTTGATTTTTGACTGAGCCAATCAGCGAACAGAAGGAGACATTGTGAACGATAACATACGTTTTCTGCGTTAGAAAGTAAATAGTGTAGAATAAGGGGCTGGTTTTTAAAAGGCTACATAAAAGATAAATACATTTACTTGGGAAACTTATTGGGAAAATAATACTTTTGACTAATTTTACCACACTGTACTTCTTACTTTTACTTCAGTAATTTCTTTATGAAGTATTGCTATTCTTAGGTCAGCAAAATGTGTGAATGCTTTGCTCACTGAGTGACTTCACTGAACGAAAAGCAAGAACATGCTTGTTTTAACCAAATATTCACCATTCACAGACACACACCTGCAGTTTCTGTTTAAGTTTCAGAAGTTTCATATTGAAAGACACTTATTTGGATTTTTTTTTTTTTCTTTTGCCTAATTTTGTTATTTTGTAATTTTGTTACTTATATTACATGTTTTCACTTTGGTCCTTAAAATACAAAATTTTCACAGAACTTTGTATTTTGGTTCATCTGATGATGTCATTTTTAAATATTAAATGATTAATGTTTTGATCAGTTTCTCTGTACTTTACTAGCATTCTTACTAAATACTTTTTGTGCTCTTACTTGAGTAATTTCTTGGCTACTTTTTGCCAAGAAAATAGCCAAAATGTGGCTACTTACTTCAAATAGTGCTACTCTGACTTGAGTACAATTTTTGGGGTACTCTACTCTCATTTGTTTGAGAGTATTTGTGATAAACCAATAATGCATAACTGTGAAGTGGACATAAAAAAAGTTAAAAATTTTGACAGTGTTCCTTTTTCTCCAAATAAAGAATCAGCCTCTCCTTAATGTTCAAGCAAGGTGGTGGCAACATCATGATGTGGGTATGACTTTCCTCAGCAGAGACAGCAAAACTAAGTATATTGAAGACAACTGGCTTGATGCTACCAAGAACTTGACACTTGAATATTCATCAGCAATCATATATAATGTTTCAATTAAAATCCTCCAAAAGTAGAGATTGAATCATTTTTTCTTACAATGACTAACCCTAGAAATATAGAATCTCAAAATCAATCAAACAAATGAAAAAATCCTTCCATCAACTCATCAAAAATGTTGTATCACTATTTTATTCAAACTGTCCTACTTTTGTCTCTTGTCAGTGTGTACTTCCCCTTGTAATCAAAATAAATTTCCATTAATCTTTTTAATCAGAGAAAGCCTGGATGTCCACACTTAAGCTCTGACCACACTTGAACAACATGGTCAAGTCGTCAGATCTCCGAGAGGATTTACATCTTAAGACGAACAGTGACATGAAAACTCTGAATCACCAAGAGGGTGAAGCACTTCATTTAAAGTTAAGAAGATTTAGATCAAAAGGTTGGAGACGAAAAAAGTAGACTCAAAGGACAACCCACTGAGAAAAAAAAGAAAAAGAAAACCACGGCCCTCATCGTGCTAAGCTGTACAAGTTCACAGAAATGGCAGGACACAGTCCTTTCGTGCGCAGCCTCAAAGAGATGAAAGAGAAGATTGTCCGCTCGCTTTGATACAGACTTGGCCAAATAAAGTTTAAGAACGCTTGGAAAAGTTTGTGTTCTGACAGATGAAGTTTTTCAGCACTTCCAACCTTTCTGAGTACCATGACCATTCTTATTTAGGTTACTGTCGTTTGTATTGAACTTAATCCAAGCTTTTTAATACCCAGGAGATTGATCCAATTGAACAAATTGCTGATGAATTCTCTGAAAACTAAATGGATATGGACAAGTTGGTAACAAATAAAAAAATCTGGTTGCTTTTAAAATTTTAAACACATGTCTAAATGGATCCAAGATGTGCTCTCGAGTTAAATATGCAATAAATTACAAATCAAAGGTGAATTTTGATGTTACATAAAAACATAAGGGGACTAGTAGAAGCAATCCCAAATATACTTGTTGACTCTGGAGAGAAGATGTCTAAAAGGCCAACATGTGTCTGACCGAAAGTTTGTGGAAAGTTTGAGTTCAGTCTGGTTTGATGATGGCTCTGGAGAGAATTGTGCATTTCTAAAATTCCAAGGCTTTAGATCAGTCTGACAAGAGAATCTGTTTGAAATAAATCTCTCAACTAACTTTCCACGAGAAAACCTAAAAAACCAAAAGCATTTGATTTCAAGCTTTCCCTCTGATGTGCGCCTCAAAGTGATTTAGTGTGGAAGACTCTCTGAATTAACTTCAGAGAAATTCTCAAGTAAACAATAATAGGAAACAATATTTAATCACATGCATTTGCTTGTATTCATGCCTGCACATCAGAGGAACTGCTCTCTCTGTAGTGGTGGGTGACGCGAGCTTCAAATGTGGATTACTTTAATTGACACAGCGCTTCATCTTCAAAATGTCATTGACAATCCACAATTCATGAGGATAATAATTACACAAATAACACATATGAAAGCCCATGCGAGCCTGCAGAAGGTCTGAAACAGCATTATCAGAGAGTACACAACTCGCTGTGATCAGAGTCCCTCTCGGCTTGGACCGTTTCATGGAGATATAAAGGAAAGATTGCAGCACAATGGTTTCAGGCAGCCTGCAGCTCTCAGCTGCGCATTTCTCCAAACATATTTCAGTGCTTTAATTAAGCAGAAGTCAGTCGTATGACTTCAGCTGTGGAAAACGGTGATATTTCAATCTTGCTACCACTCTCAAGATACTTCGGTACCACCATCAAACCACTGAGAGCTCCCATTGTCACTTTACTGCTTGCATCCCACGTGTGTTTTTGTCTTTGCTGCAAAATAAAAACAAAACATTCAAAAACTGAGAGAATCTAGGTGAGATGAGATGAAAATTATGATTTATGTGCGTGTGCTTGCGTGTGTGTGAGCAAGAGAGAAAGCGAGAGAGAGAAAGGGAACACTCTTCACCACACTTTCTGCCAAAAAAGGATGTTCTGAAAGTGTGGGAGTATTTTACAGATGCACGTAAGGATTGGGTGTGTCCTGTGGAATTTAATAGCAGAAAACATCCCTCAACGCTTTGGATCAAAACCTAACAAATTATTGCTTCACTTATAGCACCATAAGCAGACAGAAGGCAACCAAAAAAGGCAAAAAAAACACCCTCAAGTGTTCTCTGGATGACGAGGGTCGAGATTGCAAGCCAACTAAATACATTTTACTGTGAAATGAGGGTTTAAAACAGAAAAGCTCCATCTTTCTGACATGTTTGTGTTTTTAGAGCTAAAGCTCAGAGGAACGAGCAGCACTCTGGCCTAAAGGTTCAAAGTGACATGGGAAAGAAATGAGAGAATGCGGCATCACAAATCTGCTGGAAACAACAATGTAAAAAAATGGATAGTTAATAACAGCTGTTATTAATTTAACTAGGGATGGCTATTAGCTATCGCACAAACAGTAAGCAGTGATTAAGTCTAAACTTGAAAGGTCACCACAAACATGCATGCAGCTATTGAGAATTTAAAATCTGATTTCCAAGAAAATTAAATGTAAATGTGACACAAAGCATTCACATCTGCTGAAGCATAATTTGAAAATAGAGTTTTAAAAATAGTTGAAACAGAAGTTAACAATTTGTAGTTGGAAAACACTCACTGAGTTGTAAAATGAATTCATCTCACCTGCAACAATCGGTACCATTAATGGTATATAAGGTTTTCCTGCTGGTACGCATGCACTTACCACGGTGGCTCCCACTCTGTATGCATCTGTGCAGGGCCGCCTAGGTCACATAAATAGAACAGTAACTTGTTTTGCATTTTCTATATTCTTGTTTGAAATCCACAAAAACAGCCATACAAAACAGGACAAAAGCACAACGAAATATGCTAATTAGTGACTGTTGTGTGTTTATACTTTTGTCCTAATACAAACTGTCCCCCTTTCAATAGTTTCTGGCATTCTGCCCTCTCTGGGTAAAAAGCCGACATTTTAATGACTGTTTTTGCTATAGCTGTGCAGGTTGCTGACAGATTTGCAAATGGATTTCCTCTGCACAGTCGTGTTGGTATTCCGCGGCGGAGTTGTGCCAAAGATTGAGCCTATAAACAACACCCCACTAAGTGATCTACAACAAATAATGTTCTCTGGAGTTCACTATTGACGGACTCTCCTCCTTTGCATGAGTAACGTGATTTAAGCCATAGCAGGTGCCTGAGAGTGTAAAGAGCTGCTGCGCAAAAGCGTCGCTGCACAAAGAGCGCTGCTGTCCAGCCTTTGTAGACAGGATATCCACAGATGTGGAGCCAGACCAGATGGCGTGTATATCTCAGACAGAGGGAGAAGCTGGAGACAGAGGGATAAAGACAAATGGGGTCTGAGGGGTACAAGGACAACAGCCAGACACAGGCCTACATTAAGACATGCGAGCGTGGTCACATGCGTCTGACATTTTGCTGGCCCCTGACTCGCCATTGGCTCAGTCTGTGTAGCTACAAACATGCCTGCAGGCCACAGAAGACAATGCCGGCCTTTTCCTGCGGCCATCATCAAACGCAGCGATGGGAACCAGCCACACGATAGAACACCCATAACCCATGGTGGCAAAACAGAAATACTGTGTATGGATTCAGCTCCGTGGCACGTCTTCTCCTGAACTCCAACCTTTAAACAAACTGGCCTTGTTCCGTGTCATCAACATGAGATCTTCTGTAGCCACTGTCACTTCTCAGGAGTAGCAGAGATTAGTTTCTCTGAAGGAAAAAAGGAAAGTTGAGTGAGAAGAAATAAATGTGTTTTATCATAAAACTCTTTCCTTTGTGCTCTTTGTGTCTTTTCCATCTGAGCGCACAACAATGAGACAAAGAGAATATAAGATGAAAGAATTAGAAAGATTTAAATAACTTTGTCAGCTTGTGAAATAGAGAGGGGAAGTTACAGGGAGAGACAGAGCAACCGGGAATGAGTGTTACCCATTAAAGGTTCAGCACAGCCTCTGGGAGAGGCGCACAGAAACTATTACTCAGCTGTAGTTTCAAGGCCAGCACAGAGGGCTTTAATCTGTAAAAATGATTAGATGACCTGCTTTGCCCTTGCAAGTGTTAATAGGTCAACATTTATTTATGAATCTTTGGAAATAAAATGGTTGAAAAATCATCTCATTAGATGAGATTTAAGATTATGTAACTAAAAGCCTTGTGATTTGTGAGCTCTCACCAGGCTAGTCTTTGGTTTTATTTAGCTTAGTTTTTATTACTGAGCTGCATAGTTTACTGGTGTCAGTGTGTACTTTAAGCTTTAGGGAATTAGAATTTATACATATGACATAAAGGTATTAAACGGCAATGGAACAGTGATGTAGTGATGATTAATATGAGAATCTTGTAGAACAGTTGATTTCATACAACCATACCATTAAATATCAACATCTAGGGAAAAAACAACAAAATCTTGTGATTAACCACCAAACAATTTACACTACACTATAGAAAAAAGTGTTATAAATTGTTATAATCTAGTAGTCAACAGCTGTCAAAGGAAAATTTTGTTGACTCTATCCATCCTACAATGAAATAAATATTATTTTAGGTGTGAAACTCTCATAACAAAACATTAAAAATGTAAAGGGGTTGAGTATTGATCAGCCCTTAGTTTGGACATTTTTTGCAAGTCGGCGCAGATCACATGCACAGAATTTCAATCAAACTGCATGATTTGGAAGCTGCTCTTGCAGGGTAGGTCCACCTGCACTGGCATTTAAATGAACTCTCTATGAGGGCTCATTTCTATTACACCAAGGTAGGCGTCAGCTATTAACGCCACCCAGCTTGCACAGCTCGTTCAAAAGCATGATTCTTAAGACATCTATCAAAATGTAATGAGATCCCTTAGCTAGTACTCATTTTTACGCTTTTTTATGATTGAAAGTCTAATCTTGATACCTTATAAACACCATTTTTTTATACTCAAAGAGTCCTCAGATTAGTAAACTAATTATTCTGGCAATAGGGGTGGGCCAAAAATAGAATACCTACATGTATATCAAATGTGCAGCTTATCTTACTGTGTTGAGGTTATGAATCATAAATCTGCAATGAACAATAGCTATTCCTTACCTTTGTGCTTTGGAGTCATATGCATGTTGTTATTTACGCTTAAAAGTTTGTTCTTAAAAGGAAGTACTGATTTTATGTTGCCTGTTATTGCTTATGGCTAATGAACAGCTTGCAGTCCCACAAACACTCAGTTACAAAAGCATTAAAGAAGCCACTACAAAACCTGGTTTATTGAACCAGATATTTGATCATGTCTGATTTAATAAAGACAATATGGAGATTGATCAGAATTGAACTGGATAATTTTACATGGGACAGAGATTCTTTAAAACACCGTTTGAGATTTATTTTCCAACTTCTCTTTAGTTTTTATTTTGGAATTGAAACCACCCTGGAATTAGACAAGCATAAAAGGTACAATTACTTTTATTTATTCAAAAGTAATATGTTCCTAAGATTACGGAATGAATCGTTGACTTAATGCACTGTTCATAAGAAGACTACTTTTGTTCAGTCTAGTTAAAGGATTTGGTGAAGTAGAACGAGGACAAACAGACACTCAGATCCGTGGGCGAATGACTGACAAGACTCAATTCTGGTTTTGCATTTACGTAAATTGTGCAATTCAGCATTAGTGTTGGCTAAATAAAGAAATAAGCAGATGAGAGCTCAAGGACAGCAGCAGACAGCTTAGACAGATCTACTGTAGGATGGGAGAAAAACAAGGCCACGCTTCCACAGTGTTTAATAGTGGTGTTAATGTGACTGGCCATCTCTCCCTTGACTTTAAACTGAGTTCTATTGAAAGGAAGATCCATTAAACATGGAATTTCAGTCCAATTTGTCTTCAAAAGGGGTAAAACAGCTCATTATGTGGGCTCTGCTCTTTCTTGACTATTAGAAGGAGACGTTAGTCATGCCTGCTTATCTCACAACCTTATGAGCACAGGATTAAAAGATCAAAGGCTGACTTAGGTTCAGTTTTATAGAAAATGTAAGCTCCTCTTTCAGATGTGCCTTGGACTGTGCCTTTTATCCCTTCTCAATGCTGAGATCAAAATACTAAAAATTCATATTCATTTCAACTACTGTCCTATGCGAAAATTTGTGTCCACACCTCTTATACCCAGGGATGTAAGTTAGCGCTGATCTATTTCATAGTGGGCTCTCTAAGACCTTCAAGTCAGTTCTTTGTTGATTACACGGGCTTCAAGACTGACAGAAATAAAAACAGGGCAAAATTTCAAGAGAACTTTGAAGTTGCCTAAGCTGAGAACAGAGAGAAGCGACTCGTCATGGCTGGACAGCAGCTTCTGGCTTAATGAAAATATTCTGTAACCACTCCATTACTCAACTGAAGGCTTAATGTTAGCGAGTGATGCAAATACAATGGCTGAAAACAAGCAAAGTTGGAAACTTTCTGCTCCCAGTAGCTGTGGACCAGGATAACGAGGATGTGCATTTCTGGCACAAACTTCAGAGGGTGGAAAACAGCTTTGCTGTCTGATCGCCTCATGCTCATTATTCCCAGAGGAGAGCAGGCTCGACAACAAAAGAGGATCTGACTTGCAGCAGACAGTTCACTGAAAACAACGACCAATGCAAACAGTTGTTTTTCCTTTTTTACTGATTTAAACTGACACTACTCTTAAAGTAAGTGAAAATTCAACATTTTCTGATTTCTATTGCAGTGTGTTAGTGTTTACCGACACTATTTGTGAATATTTTCTCTGTGGGCTTTAAACAAGACACAGTTCTGAGGCAGTGGCTTAAACTCATGACACTTTATTAATGTGAACAAATTAATGTTCTCTGACACGCAAACAACATTCTGCCTGAGGTTTCCATCCCCATGGTTGTCTTCATGGTTTTGTGGATGAATTTTATTTGTCAGGTGAAAGCAGCTGATTCTCTTACAAAAAAATAGAAAAACCATGCAGGAACCTTGCAGCAGTGTAAAGCTACTTGTAACAGGGTGTCTGTGTGCTCAATTCTGACAGAGAAAGTTATTATGTCTTTTAATTACCTGTGGAATTACTAATTAAAGTCATAGGAAGTCATGAATAAAAAATAAAGTTACTGATTTGTTCTTATTTTATCTTTCTGACAACCACCACAGTTGCTTTTAATCTATTTTCAGGTTCAGTTCCTATTGTTTTTACTGCAAAATTTCAAATTAGAGAAAGGCTGCATGCGCAAAATGTCTTTATAAATATTCTGGACTCACCACTCAGAAAATTTGGGTCAATATAAATTTTAGACAATATTTCTGCTATGGCCAATATTATATTATTTCCGTAATCTGTTGACAATGTGGGGAAAATGACTATACCACTGCCTTTCAAATGCTCTTCACACTTTTTACAGTTTTATTTGGAAAACATTTTAATAGTTATATATCCTTATATGTCAATGTGACATTAATGTACAACAGTAATGTATGTACAGACACTTATTCATTTGGAATAACTGACATAAATTATTTTTCCCTCGCTTTAGTTTGGAGTTCTGAAGATATTTTAGGATGTATTTTGGAAAACGAAATGTCTTTACTTTGTAGGTTCACAGGGCTGCAACCAGAATTTGACTTTCATCATTGATGATTTAGATAACTGAAAAATTATGTGCTTTTACAGCAAATTATGGTTATTCTTAAACTTTTTCATGTTCTAAGATCAAAATAAAATGTGTTACATCTCCAGCCAACAGATACTTTCTTTAACAGTGAAATTGCTCTGGTTTGGGCTTAATTTCTTTCCATTGGTAAATGGCCAACAACAGTTTGAAGCTTCATGCATTTATAGCTATCCTTCTGCCCTCTTTGTCATTATGTGGGAGCACAGTGATTTTTCTTCTTCTATTACCTCACTGATTTATTTGAATCCATCAAGATAAGAGGCAGGTCAAAACACATTAGTAAATAGTTTCATCCCTTCAGTGTCTCACATATGTTTTCTCTGTGAATCTCATGGCAACAGAAGACTGTGAAAGAAAAACGGGTGATGGAGATTGTATCGCATTCAACATTAATTTTCTGACTTCTCCTTCATGGATTCTACTACAAAGTTCTGTCCATCCAGTTTCTGTCTGATCTTTAACTGGATCCAACTGAACAGAAAATAAATCAGGAGCACACTGGGTTCAGTAGAGCTGTCCAAAGGCAAGCCTGTTTTGCAGGTTTAGTTGCGCATCAGTGGGGGAAAACAGGAGAGACAGGCCTAGCTGGAGATCATTACAGTTTGTTAGTGTCCCTACCGCCTGGGGCCTAAAGAGGGGAATCTTCATGTGGGGAATCTATCCTCTGATCCCACTGAATGGTGGAGCTGCATGCGCTGAGAACACAGGGTTACAGGACCATAGAGGCTCATGGTGCCAGGAGACACTGCCACTTATAGTACGACCAAAATATGGAGACATCTCCGCAGATCTGCAGGTTTAACTTTCATCTGTCTCATCCCCAAGGCCATTAGGCAGTTTAGCTGGGAAACGGCTGCTGAAATATACATCTGTCTTGTCAGCACATACCAGCTCTCCTCTGTCTGCGTGCCGCCGCGAGTCAATTCAATATTTAAATCATCAGTCTGAGTAAGCGTTTGATGTCAGTGCCTAACGAGCTCTGTCTCTAACACTGACAGGCCTGTGGACGGAGCGGCTGTTTACTGTCAGCGATGGAAAACGCTGCCTTCCGCTCTTTCGTCATACGTTGATAAGATCCAATGAGACTACTTTGTTTGAATAAGTGCATAAAGGCCTCGAAGCTGCAAGTCGACATCATTCTTCAGCAATTCTGATGACACTTTTGCCAATGCTGGATTTCTGTCAGAATCAAAGGCTAAATGTCGCATATCTGAGTTGATGCAAATCCGCAGGAGGCTCTCAGATTATATCACACTGCAGATATTCAGTGTGTTTAGGCAGAGAGGACAGGCAGTGAAACACAGTTCAGCTTTAAATGCACACATGCAGTTTCACAGTGTGCACAATATGTTGTACATAAGAGTAGAGACAAGCTAACATCTGAGATTTCTGTCAGTCCTGTCAGCTTGGAAATGTCTCAGATTTGACCTTTACACACAGCACAACTGCTTTTCACCAAATCACTTCAAAATGTTACCAACAACATCCTGTCCTTCAGGTGCTGTCCAAGAATGTTTGAAATATAAGTATAAAATAATTTATTAATTTTTTTTTTTTTACTTTTACAATTGTTGTCCCTAGAAATATGTCTAACAATATATTTTTTTTAGCCAAAACTTCTGCATTATTTCTAATTTTTTTAACTCTGGCCCAGGTACAATCCCAAATCGAAAGACATTGGAAAATCTGTGGCTCCCTAGAGCTATTTAACAAAGATAAATAATCAAAATTGGTAAGATCCAAAAGGCAGGTCAGCAGTCTTAAAAAGGGGTTGACTGCTTTATTACTGATTAGATAGTTTTATTTATTATGGAAATTATGCAACTTTTCTATTAAAATGTATATTGAAACAGAGTCTTTATTTGAAATTGATGCTTCTTTTACATTTTTATGGTCCTCAGAGATAATCTTCTCATTTCTTATCAAAACAAACCTTGGGTGAGAGCTGGCATAAACTTTGGGCAAGTTGCCAGTCCAACAGATTCTGAAAGTGATTTATTGAAGTTTGGTTTAATGCAGCATATCAACAATATACATATAAATAAATATTATTGTGCTTCATGTGTAATCATATGTTGTTAATTGAGAAACAGTTTTTCTACACTTGTAAACATGTTTCTTATAGTACAGTGTTCATGCTTTCAGAACAACTTCCACTCCTCTGCCACCTGAACATTTAACATGCTTCCTGCAAAAACCTTTGACCTGACCTGAAGAAAACCTTGAGAAAACGTCACTGCCATGTCAGTGCGTTAACAGATGGTTCTTATCTACCGTACAAGTGTAAACCATTTTTATAAACTGCAACCTCCATTTGACTTTTATCAAGACAGCTGCTGTCTAAGGTATCATGCCTCATGTGGTGATCTTCTTAATCTTAGCTGCTGTACAGTTTGAGTGCAGATACGTTCTCTTAAAGTTCCCAGCTGCCACCTGCGGTGTAGGTGCTACATATACATTTCTAGATGGGTCTTCAGTCAAAACACCAAAAACAAAGAGACCAAAGCTGAAATATTTGATGCAGACTTTCAAAATTCCCCTGGGGATGAACTCCTTCCTCTCCCTGGTATGTGATCTGATTTTTGTGATTTTATTTTTTTAAGACAATTCTTTGATTTGGTATTCTATGAGAACAGATTTACTTGCAAACTGAAAAAGAAACAGGGTTATGTTTACCGCTCTTTCGCATCATCTTTTCTCTTTATACCACTCTATAAGTATTGTGGATGAGAAGAAGACTCACAAAACTTTTTTAGACAGAGCTCTTTGATTCAAAGCTCCAACTTTTTCAGTTGATGGAAGATGCGGAGAAGGTTCACTTGGGGATTGACTCTTTCCAACAGTCATCCTTTTATTTTTAATCATTAAAAATGAAAAATAAAAATCATTTGCCAAATACTTTATTCGGTCAAGTACCTCTGCCAGATTTAGAGTAAAAATGCATTTTCATCTACTGTCCATGGTAGTTATAAAGCATTAAAATTAATGCATTGAAGCCCAGTCCAGCAAATAACTGTCAGAAATTTTACAATTTATTAGATGCTTTTAAGAAAATATAGCACTAAAAAAACTCACTGGTTTTCCTGTTGTTCTATATGTACCTTGTATTTTTTTTTAATAATATGTAAATATATTCAACACTATTTAATTGATACAGCTGGAGTTTTTCAGGACAACTCCTGAAACATGGAGTTTCAGGAGTTGTTTCCTGAACTTCTCAACAGATTTTTAACATGTTTTAATATTAAACCTCAATACAAGGTGAGACGGCAGTGATTACCTCTGGATTGAGATCTGTAAGTCTACATCCTGCAAAAAGCTTGCTCTGACCTTTAAAATGTAAACATGAGTTGCATATCAAGTCAGAAATCTTGACTTGCTTGATTAATCTTTACGGTGCGTCTGATTGCACTTCAATACCAGTAGCAGATGCTCTCTACTTGCTCATATTAGTTTGTATTAGTCACGTACAATGATGGTTAGCTAGTTTAACAACACTGTTAATCCTAAAGTCAAACATGCTAACAGGGTTCTCAAACCTGAACGAGTTGCTGCCAATGAAGATCTCTTCTTAATAAAAGTGGTTATTTCTAACGTGGAGGAAAAGCCACATACTTCTATAAAAGAAACAACGAAGGTGTTTTAGACATAATTGCACTGGTAATGAGAACCCAGCAAAGTTGTTGCAATAGAAGAAGCCCTCTTCAAACATAAGCCATGTTCGTGCAGGCTGAAGACTGCGGTTATGAAACTGTGCGTTTGCTGATGAGACCCACTGCTGGCCAGAGCCCTGATCTTAAACCCCTCAGAAACAAAGAAAGTCGATGTGGGCTTTAGGAGGTACGGACAGACCTAGCAGTGCCCACCTGCCTGGCAGGAAGCCTGGCAAAGAGAGAACAAAACATTTCCGTCACAAACTAGCAAAGATAAGCCGCCTCCGAGCTCCTTCGATCATCCATAAATCCTAAGTGGAGGCAGTAAAGAGTTTGGCATGAGAGTTTGCACTACACATAAAATCTTCCCGTACTATCTTGTTAGAGAAAATATTTACCATTTAAATGGGAACTCGCACATTCCTACAGCCTGACTCAACATTAACGACGTACATAACCTTCTATTTCTGCATTTTATTACACATGCAAACTATTTATCTTTTCTGTTCATGTAAAAAACTGTTTTTATATTACATAGCTATAATGTTCATTCAAGCTTTATTTTTTTTATTTGTTTTTTTCTATTCTGGTGCTGACCTTTTTGAATGCCATGATGCATTTTATTGTATGTATTACTTTGATAATAAACACTGAAGCCTTTAATTTGCTTTAGCAATGAATTATATCTAATCAGCAAATTAAAACTGAAAAAATTGAGGGGTTTTGAGAATAAAGTACCTTTGAAACAAATCACTAACCTGATACCCAGAATCATCCCCTGCTTTGAAACCATAATTTGAATACCAACCTTTTAAGTATACCCCTCATCCTGTGTGTCATTACTGCACCACTGCTTCCTTTTCAGGACCCAAAAAGAAGACGGAAATGGTCCCGAGAGAAGAGCATCGTCCTGCCCCCAAGCAGGATCTCTCCTTTTCTGTGGGCCTCCCCTGGATGAAGGAGAAGATTAAAACAAACGGGACTTTAATCAGTGGGCTCCGCTTCTCTCTGCTCAGCTGCTGACAGAAGGAGCCCTCTCCAGGAAGGCTGCCTCAAATCAAAGCTTCCTGCTCGCCACTTGCTGCTTCGCCGATCCGTATCACAACAACAAAACCAGCAGAAACAATTATTTATTCCTTTTGATGTGGGTTTTGAAGTTACCCCACCTCTTCCAGTATGCCACCCCCCTCCCTTCTTCCTCCATCCCTCCTCTTCCTCGCCCAGCCCCTGCAGCTCTCTGTATCTTTTACTCCCAAAGAAACAGGGTCACAGCAGCTTTTCTCTAAGGGAGGCTGCTTTGAAGAGGCAGAAGCTCCAAAAAAAAGAAGCATTTTCCTCTTGTTTTACACTAAAAAAAACTGTCATTGTTGAAAAAGTTCTGAATTTCTCTCAGCTTTGTGAATCTAACTGGCTCTATAAACAGGATAGTAGGATGGATGGGCAGACAAACGGATGGATAAAATGGTAAATGTATAAACATAAACCATAAAAAGCTAGACTCCACATGTAATATATTTATAAAAGCCTAAATTTCACAACTTTACCTGATTTCATTTTAATTCAATTCAATAATACTTTATATATTCCAAATTGTCATCCAACTATCTTCAAAGAGAGGATCTGCAGTAGCGGTCAGTCTTGCAATACATCTGAAGAAGCCTCTGACTGAAGACTATTGCTGCATAATAATCTAATAACTGTCATTTAGGACTGTGGTGACATGCTAACAGCTCAATGTGACAGAGATGACATTCCACAATACCATGTTCTTGATGACACCCTCAGTTGTTGGCAAACACTGCTAATCCACCTCATTTGTTTCTTTTAATGGTTTGTCAGTGGTTGTAACTGTGTGGAGTCATGCGGGTAATTTTACTTTGCCGCAGGCGACCCAGTTGTGACACTTTCATTCTACACCTGATGTCAAATTACTTTACTCACTTTCAAAGCATGATGAGACGTTTCACACTTCTTTAGCCAGTCACGCTCCTAAATAAAATACTTTGCGAATTATTTCACTCGAAAAAAAAAGTTCTCAAATGTAATATGCAAAATTCCTTCCATTATCATATTTGACATTTAAAGATGCATCAATGCAAATTACATCGTAAAGATACTAGAGTTAAAGGTGGTGGTCCAGTTAATCCTTCAACATGTAACCTCTTCCTCTCGTGCCATGTGAGTACAGCCATTGAGTGCTTGTGTGTGTTATTTGAAGCATGGGCGTGGTGGTTGCAGAAGCTATGCAAAGGCTTTTTCTGAGAGCAATAAACAAGGTGACCGTAACTGATCTGAGGGGTGCTGCTGCGCCTGCTTGTGATCTGTGCTAGCCTTTTCTTAGATTCAAAGTGTGCCAGTTAAAAGCCATCAGTCAATAGCCCCCAAATGTCTGAGAGCTGCTTTTTAGTTCTTCCCACCACAACATCTGCTAGAGCTGTTGCATAAGGTTGCGGCCCCCCCTTTGAATGGTTTGGCAGAGAAAGAGCTCATCAAACAGACAGATGGTAATCATGTTTTTATAATTTGCTGGAAGTTGTGATTCTCTAAAATCATTCATTTGAAAAAATCATAAAAATGTAAAAATAGGCAGCTATTACATGTTCTAAATCTCCATGGTTAATTCTGACAGGTCAAGGATATATTTCAAAAAACATCTAAGAGAAATGTGGATAATTTAATTTTAGCTGTCAGTTTGGGCCAAGTTTTCATGGTTTGAGGGGCTAATACTCACATTTTCACCAGTTTTTAATGAGCTGAAAGATTCCTGGTCTACAGCTGAGCTCTGCACACACTGCACCTAGCTAGCAAGCATGCTCACTGAAACGTAGGTGCAATGTAGAGTGGGCATTAACCTGTGTGAAAAACCTTAAGTACCCGGACCAAAAACCTTTGTATGTCTGGGGAAAGCTCACAAACTCCACATAAAGAGTTTGCAATCGAGAATCCCCTTCATGCAGGATTACTTTGCCCCAAAAGGTTGTGTCATTAGATTCTTAAATAAATATGCCCTCATATAAATTTGATTGTCAATTTTGCAAACTACTGCTTCATCTAATGGAAAATCGAGCAATAATTAAGATTCTTCTGGCAACATAATATAGATTTTACTTTCCACAGTTTGGTTTCCACATATATAACTTTAAGATAATCTGGGTTAAGCATAAATATAATATAAAAAAATAGAGACTTCTTCTATTCAGCTCCTCCAGACTAGCGGCAGCTTGCAAACACCTGGAGGAACTGCTGAGCTTCTCACACAAACTGCTTCTCAGTCCAATGCTCTTAAGAAAGTTGTTAAAAGCTTAATGGAGAAACATTGTTGTGATGATGGGGGAGTGTTGAAAAAAGCTAGAGTTTCTTAAAGAGACACAGCCCAATTTCAAGGTGTAAAATTGCAAAGTCAAATTTCTTTTAAGCTACATTTTTGTAAGGCAACACCGTTACTTGATTGTGTAACAAAATCATGCTGGAAAATACATTATAGCTCCCATTTAACATATTTTAGATGTTATCAATTTTATCAAATTAAATAGTACAGTACACACAAATAAGAACAGACGAGAACAGATAAGTTGATTTTATAATGAGTTGATTAAATATATGAGGTAATGCATAGCCAGTATTTTCTGCAAGCTTAATTATATCAAAGCCTTAAGACTTGATGCACTGGAAAATCCTTGATAGAACATATTTCAATTAAAGCCTCACAGCCTTGAAGTAACTGCAAAACTGAACCTACCAAATTATAACCGGGCTCGCAGTGTGGGTTTGCCGTGTAAATTAGGTCCCTGAATGGTGGTGCAGAGCTTGTTAAGCATTTCATTTTCTGTTTTACAAGTGTCTTTAATTTGCCTTTTTGTCTGCTCTTTTTTCATATTGGCCTTTAATTAAACTCCAGTCAATTACACAACTCCTCAATGACTTTTCAATCCCTGAGCTGGGTGTGGAGAGCAAAACAGTCTGGCAGAGCTAAAAGCGTAGCAGCAGCTGACACCCAGACTTTTTTGCATAAAACCAAACCTTTATGGACACATCTTTTATTTCCATTGGTGCTGCAGGAGCATTCAGTTGGGAGTTTAATTATTTTTCAGTCTTTTTTAATTGTTTCAGTCATCATTAGGTACTTTTTCTTCACAGGAGGTGAATGTACTTTTTGAGGAGATTGGCCTCCTTCAATGTGTGCTCCAAACTCCTGTACATGTTTTATAAGTCCATTGTCTCTACCGTTATATTTTATGCAATTGTCTGTTGGGGGGGCAACGCAAAGAAGAGAGACACACAGAGACTGAAACGCCTCATCCACAGAGCTGGCTCCGTGGTCGGTGTGAGCCTGGAGTCTGTGGAGACGGTGGTGGAACAGAGGACACTGTCTAAACTCAGTTTAGTCCTGGAGAACACCAGCCATCCCCTGTACCCCTTCTTCTCCAACCAGAGGAGCTCCCTCAGCGACAGGTTCCTCTCACTGGGCTGTTCAACTGAGAGGATCAAAAACTCATTTGTCCCACGGGCCGTTAGGCTTTATAATGCTGCAATTTGTGGGAGGGAAAAGGGAGGGAGATGGGGTAATTAGTATTTTCTTATACCTTTTCATGGATATTTTCCAGTTGTATGAACTGAAACACTGTGTGGATGTGAATTAATGTGTGAGCAACTGACAAGCTCAATTTCCCTATGGGATTAATAAAGTTTAACCTTAACCTTAACCTTAAACTTAACATGTGAGGCTGCCAGTTATTGCACCTTTATGGCAGCTGAAGGACACAGTAGCATAAACGAACGGCAACGATATCTGCTCTTTCATTAAGAGCACATGTCTTCTGCTCTTAACACCTGACTTTAGTTTTTTGCTCTAAGAGTGTATATTAAAACACTCAAACCCTAAAACTCATGGAGGGTATGCTTTCTTTTTACTATGACTGAACAGTGCAGTGTAACATTTATTTCTACACTTGGAACTTGCCCAAATTTTTATTAATAAAAAAAAAGCATTTTATTGGGATTTTATAACTGTGACACATAAGGGAATTGTACATTGCTTTAAAGAAAAAGAAGAAAGATGACTTTTGACCATTGAACAACATTTCAGTTTTTCTACTACTTGACCAAGGCACTAGACTTCAGATGCATCTCTGGTTCAGTGTCGGAGTCACTTGAAACATTAACAAGATTTGTAGACCGTATATAGGATTTACAGTTTGCGCCTTATGACTATACTCCAAATTCTTGAATGTTTTTCCTATACAATCCTGTTGCTGGTGCATCTTTTCCTTCCACTTAACTTTCCAGGAATATGTAAGAACTTTTTAAAAATATTGCAATATTGAAATTTCTATGAATTTCTGTAAAACTAAAAGACATGAAAATGTTTCCCTCCGTGTGTTATGAATAAATCTAAAAATATATGAGTATAACCTTCTGAAATTAGTGACAAACATTTTTAATTTTTTGAGCTGTAATTGCATCGGTTATGCACTCTACATATCTGATGATTTTTGAAGAATGGTAGAAAAAACTTTCGTAAAAAGAAAATTATAAAAACATTTGTTTCCACTGTGTACATGACCCAGCAAACATGTAGAAGCGCTTTGGTCAAATTTGAACAAAATTCCATTTTAGGCTTATAGGGAACACAAGTATGGTGGAAAACTAATGCGAAACATAAACCTGGACAAAGTTACATTAAAAACTGTGGTGGCAGCATCATGCTGTGGAAATGCTTTTTTTTTTTAAACTGACACTCAGAAGCTGATTAGAATTGATGGGAGCATGAAAGCAAAATACAGGGTCATAATGGAAGAAAAATAGAAACAGTAAAGTAATTGAAACCGAGTTGGAACTCCAAGCTCCTGCAGAAAATTAACTCTAAAAAATGAGTGATGGCCCAGTCAAAGACCAGACCTAAAGCCATCACATTTGTCATTTTATGGAAACAACATATTAAATAAAGAGTATAAATAAGCATAAATGAGGGTTTGAACAAAAATGGCATCTTCTGTCATTTAAATGTAGGCAGCAGGAGCATTTGGAAAATGTTATTTGACAGCACTGGAAATCGTGGTGTATCCATATGAGTCATGGTTATACTAATTGCAGCAGATGTCACAAAGAAATCTGTTGCAAGTAGAATGTAAATCTGTCACCTGTTTAGATATAGTGAAGCATAGCTTCTTTTTCTAGTTTTAGCATTTACTAAAAATGAAAAAGCCACAGTCTAAGTTGGCTTTTTTCTTTGAGGTCATATGCACATTTCACCTGCATATATAATTTTGATTAAATTCAACCTCTCACTCATAGCTGTATGTTGATCCACAATGTAAGAAAATAAAATGCAAATAAAATCTTAAGATTATTATGGCATTCATGTCAATAACGAGTGCATGCAAATCAGCAAACTTTGAACAGCATGAATCAAAGTTTCATGCTGTATGGTTAAATTGAACAGCATGGATCTCTTTTTCTTCCGAGATGGTATAAAAAAGCAATAAATGATGAGTTTAGCTTCCAATTAATGTATAGTCACAATTGGTTAGATTTTGCTCTACCAAGCCAAACTGAAAAGCCAGCTACACAAACTACAATTTTCCTTTAAATAACGACTAAGAATAAACTTTATTCTTCCTCATCATCACTCTGTGCTGACCATTTAGACTGAATTGAGTCATTCCCAGAGGGGGGGTGCTTTGAAATTAGGTCTTTATCTGTGTGAATACAAAAGAACTGACAGCCATTTATCTGTAGATTCTCTAGAAGAAAGAGACGAGCCAACCTGAGGTGATCTTTTCTTCTTTTTTATTTATTTTCCTTAACTTAGTGAGGCACTGTCTAAGCCGGCGATTCCTTTATCTGCCTTTCATTAGCGCCTCGCTTGCCCTTTTAGTAGGCAGTGTGTCTGGGAGACAGTCACTTTTTTTGTGACTGCCTGTGATGTTTCTGCAGATTACAGAGGACCTTTGAAGCCACCACACTCCTCACTGCCAGGGCCTCAGAAAGGCCCATGCCATCTGTCAGATTGACGGCAAAGCAAAGGAATGAGGCTGAGACACTCTCTGTTGATCCGCACGTTTGTCTTTCATGTGCCACATTTGGATGTGGCGCTGTGGCCACACCTTTGTAAGCTGCTGCTGAGATCCACTTGAAAGACTGACCGCCATAGGACTCAAACACACACCCACAGAGACAGGAGAATAATGGTCCTTCCTAATAACTCACCTGTAGGAATCAGTCTCTAAAATAAGACCATTATTGTCATTCCCCTCACCGTGATTTCTGTTTCCTTTAACTTTTTCAAGGTCCTGGAAACTTCTGTCATGCGGATTTTTATGCCTAACCAGTGGAAAGGGTGTGATTGTTCAGGATAATAAAACTTTTGATATGAACTGCATCCCACCCTCAGATCTTCTGCTTGAAGATACTCCTAAGGTTCTCAATAGGGTTGAGGTCAGAGGAGGATGGTGACCACACCATGCGTTTCTCCCCTTTAATGCCCATAGCAGCCAATGACACAGTGGTATTCCTTGCAGCATGAGATGGTGCATTGTCATGCATGACATTACTACAGAAGGTACGGCTCTTCTTTTTGAACCATGAAAGAAAGTGATCAGTCAGAAAGTCCATATACTTTGCTGAGGT
>CAEFZY010037066.1:0-14897 GCA_903066815.1 Brachyrhaphis roseni
CAAGATACAATATGTTTTTAAATGAGGCCTACCTTATTTAAAGAGAAACTCACTCCAACGACTTTTCTGGGGCAAAATGTTGTTGGTGAAAAAGCTCCAGTTGTACTCAAAATTCCTACTTCTTATAAACCTTTGCATCTCAACCTTGACCATGCAACTTATAATTAAATGTAAATAGGAATGTTTTTTGTGTTTGTTTTTAAACCAAAAAAAAAAAAAAATTAATCCAATCACTGTTGTGCTGATGATGGTGGTAGTTGGAAAGCTGCCACCACCTTGAATGACTTGTAACATTAAGAAAAGCCGGGATATAATCACTATTTCAGCCTATTATTATCTATACTGTAAATATGTTACCAAAGACTTACCAGTTTCAAGACCATTTCCCATCCTGACTTCTGCCATTATTTATAAAAGAATAAAAGGGAAAATGTTGTGTGGCAGAAAAAGTACATCCTGGCTACTTCCATAAGGTTTAAGCAGAAGGGATATGCCCCCCTCACATCCCCTTCTGTGGATTCCCTGTCATATAAGTCTACAGTTTTTTCCTGAAGTAGTCAGAAGCCAGGAACACTGGAAATCGCTCTTTAAAAAGACACAGAGTCGTATTAATGTCAGTGAAAACACATGAAATAGCGATGATTGATCGTGGGAGGTCTGGCAACGGTTTTCATGGCCGGACCTCACACCGTCAGGCTCGTCGTCCTGCAAGTATTTAGATAAAAATACATAACTACCGCAGCTGAAGCATTGTTATTGCCTCGGAACTCAAATCCCAGACCTGTTTAAGACATTTTATTGCAGATTTATTAATAGAAAACACCGCAGGGAGTCGGGCATTAACGTTTAGTTCTTATTGAACACTGCAGAGGTTATTATTCCTCCCTACTGATAGATTACTGGAACATTACTGGGATTTTTTTTTACCACAATCCATAAACAACACTGTAGCCTGGTTCCCTAATAGATCACCCAACCCTAAATCCTCCTCATTAGGCGCTGTGGGATAAACAACTGTTCTAACATGGCCCCTGGATCAGGTCACACTAATTAACCAGCACCATCGACCGACTATTCCTCATTATCCGCCCTCTCGTCTGATCGCATATAGGCCGTCAAGATGGCTAACGATCAACGCGCTAATTAATCAGCTGACGAGGTGCAAGTGGAGCTCTAAGGTTCCCTCTTCATTTGCGAGACACATGGGAGCTAATTAGTTCAATTATTAATGAATCTAATTAAATATTTTCTGTAGGTAACCACGGTTGCAGTCTTGTCATCCATCGTTGTGCGTTAGGCCTCTTTTGTCCTCCCGTTTTTGGCATACAGTCACTCCATTGCAAAGGCTGGCTTAGACTAAACATTACACACTATTCATGGGATCCCATTAGTTTAATTGCACTAAAAAGCAGTCTGTGGATGACAGTAAAGGTGAGCTGTGGTTAGAGCTCTAATTAGCAGTCTGTGGAAATAGTAAGCCTGTGTGGCCATCTGCCGTAGCGTACCGTCATGTCTTCTGTGTGAAAAGGGCAGAGACAAATTTAGGCATGTTCTATTTTAAAGAAAAAGGGCCCGTTTTGTCTGATACAATGCCACGAGAGGCCTCGGCGGTCATTGGAGGACATTTTTAATGAGCGACGGGCTGAAATTTAAAGGAGAAAATACAAGAAAGTCCTCCCAAGATGTTCCATGCTAAATCTTCCTGGACGTATCCGAATGCACAGGTTAGGAAAATGTTCCAAATGTGTCCAAATGGGACTTGGTTTTCACAATTCTTTACAAGTAGAAATCTAAAAAGTGGTGTGAAATCTGATGCAAGCAACTAAATTCAGTAGTTAATAGTCTCCACCTAAACTCCAGCTGTTCAGTGAAGGCCTCACAGGTCTGTTAGAGAACTTTTGTGAATGAACAGAATCATAGGCAAGTGATAAAGTCTGGTGGACTCGGTTCCATTGCTTCTACACTGCACAGTGTCAAATGAGCAAAACCCCTTGAGGAACTTGTTCCCCTCCTTGCCTCAGGGTGCCACTGAAGGAAACAACAGGAAAAGAAGACAATGAAGCGCAACTTCTTTCTTCATAAAATGTAAACAAAATTGAAGTGGCATCAGATTGTAGCAGTTGGAGGATTTCTCTTTTGTCTGACTAAAAACCAAGAACCATTTCTCCCGCTAGCGCTAGACCCGCTCATTTGCTTTGGTTGTATTTACCCAGAATGCCCTGCGCTTTAGTGAGGAGGTGTGAATGCACAATCAAACTCTGATGCGGAACAAAAAGCAAACGCTGGTCCACCTAAAAACCTATGTCTCGGTTTGTTTGGTTGAAGTAAACACTGGCCCGGTTCGAATGCCTATGTGGCATATATGCATATGGCCTCAGGGCCAGCCCGCAAGTGGACCGGAGACCACACCAAATGCTGGAAGTGGACTGTAGAGCAGGGCATTCTGGGTAAATACAACCAGACCATGGATAATTCAGAGAGCATTTGGAAAATATTAGATTGTTTCTTCAAGGAGGCAGATGGATGATTTTTAAGTCTTGGGGCTTAACCTTTCAAAATTTGAGTAAGAACATCTCAGCTAGTTTTACAACTTCATATATACATTCTGCAATGAATCACCTTTCACTCATGTAATATGGTACAATGTACATAAATAGAAAACCTCAACCCATAGCTTTCTGATTTCCACAAGAGGAAATGTTTCCTTCTGCCCTTCTGACAGTTGATCTAAAGGGTAAGTGTTTCACCACACTTTTATATAAAATTTCCATCTTCTTCAAACAAAATGAACAAATCAGTCTGTGTTCAACCCAATGCTTATTAATGCAGCTAAATCAGCAACCAGAACTGATGAGAAGAGAATGAACGCAGATCCTTTTCCACGGAGGTTCTCTTCTCCGGAAGCCAACCAATCATCAGTCGGTCGGTCAGTCTGAGCTGCTGAGATTTAGATTGGAGTGGGGATGTGCTCACCAGCTGTGTGATGAAGAGAGACTGATCGATGGGCTTTCTGATTGGCTCTGGGGGTTGTCTCAGCAACATCCTGTCCCCTCAGTTCTGACGGCAGTCCTCGAGCGAGCCGAAAGCAATTGTCCCTCCACACGGGGGCCAAATAAGACCACTGACCTGAAGCTGAGGGGCCACGCCCCGGAGCGTCCATCTCCCTGCGCCTGGATTCCTCGCTTTTCTTCGTAAGGGAAAGACGACGGAGACAGATGGAGAAATGGAATCAATTTTGATTTTTCTCCACGTTTGTTGCGCGTTCTCTGACATGTTAGCTTTTCGGGCAAAAACATTCACAGTTTCTGTGTAGGCAACATGAACGTTTGTGTTATCACAAAGCAGTGTGGGTAAAATCTGGATTTTATCTAAATTATATCTCAGAATAATGAAAATCATATTTAAAGTATTATGTTTTTAGCTGAAAATTACCACAAGGAGAGGAATCTGAAGCCT
Source organism: Brachyrhaphis roseni (assembly GCA_903066815.1). Classification (NCBI taxonomy): domain Eukaryota; kingdom Metazoa; phylum Chordata; class Actinopteri; order Cyprinodontiformes; family Poeciliidae; genus Brachyrhaphis; species Brachyrhaphis roseni. The sequence goes on from CAEFZY010037066.1 coordinate 3,457, forward strand.
CTGCTCCAGTTGGTTTTTCTCACTATTTCTCTGGTTACCAAAAATAATCAGTTTCAGCAAAGCAATGTTTCACTGATATTACATGACAATAAGAACTGTAAGTGGCAACAGCTGCTGCAAACAGTATCTTTATGGTAAGCTAAAATAACACTAAGCTGGACACCAAGTAGTATATTTATTTAGCCTAGCATTATTTGAAAACAAAGGCTATAAAGGCAATTCATGTTTTTTTTTAATATTTTCAATTTTGCTTCCAATAACAAACTGAGCATGACATAAAATTAAAAAAATTACATTTAAATTATAAATAGTGACGTAAAGTAAAATCAATTAAAAAATAAATGTATGCTGTTTGAACGGTCCCTTTGAAGGCTTCTAGCTGAATCTTGATCTTTAAATTAAACACAGTGATGTCTTAAATCAGTTCAGGAACGTGAACTAGATTCAAATACAGAACAAGACTTCAAAGGATTTTAAAGGTCATTCAAAGCTCCTAATTAAGGCTGAGTTGTTTGCCAGTTTAATGTTTTTAATTTATAGACGCTTCTATGTCTCAGTTTAAAAAGTGTGTGTAAAGTTGAAAGAGACAAGTGGTATTTAAAGGTTAGTTTGTTCATTTCCACAGCGTGCAATGAACGCTGAAGTGCAATGAACCTTGCACGTTCAGTGCAAGGTTCATTTGGTTTTCCAAGTAAAACTAGGTGACACGAACAACAAAAGATGGAAGATGGAAGTCACCTAGGGCTGGGCGATATGGCTGAAAATGGATAATTATTGATTAGTTTTTTTGTTTTAAACATCCGAAACATGACAAAACTGGTGACATGACCTTTTCTCTTTTACTCACAAATGAGTAGCTGTTGTACTCATTTTCTCCTTTCACTGCGCCCCATTCTTTTTACCTGTATGCAGTTGCGAGGCATGGTGGAAAAACACTGCTCCTGTACTCAGGCATACTGTGAGCATTCTGTGGAACATGCACTGGTCTGCAGACAGTTGAGATTTTCATAGTCAAGCTAGCATGTACACCCAGTGGTAAAAATTTACCTTTGTGAAGATGTGTTTATGAACGGCGTTCATAAGCACGTTCATACTGAGTCCTCCTCGAGTACATGCAGACATCCAAGAGTGAGGCACGCCCAAGTACATTGGAGGCAACATAAAAGTTGCCTCCAACGTTTTTCAGACAAAAGCTGAAAGTGCCTAAAAATTATAGATTTTTAACTAGGTAAGTCAGACAAGAGCTTACGTTTGTCTGCTCATCTTACTAGTCAAACCTGTTGAGAATCAATGCTTGATGGTGTGGTTAATGTAAAGTAATGTAAATAAACAGCTTTTGTTAACACCAGAACCAGCAAACTAGGTGCCTGCTTAGATGATGGACTGGACAACCTGTGTCTCCATTCACCTAAAATTGCATAATTTAACAATTAGAAAAACAAAATTAAAAATATACTGAAAGGTTTTCAATTTAAGGTTTTGGCGCCGGGATGAGATTGTTTTTTTTTCCGGCCGTATCAAAATTGTTGTATTTCCCAAAAATGCAATGGAAATACTTCTTTCAAATCACATGAGTCACATGATCGACAACCGGATGTTACTGGTGATGGAAACAACGAAGACGACGACAGGAAGTGGTATGAGGATGATGGGGTTTTCATATCCGATTTTTTTTGTGTGTGTAATGTGAACGCAGCCTTATTCATGTGTGATTTTAATTGCATTTCTTGTTCAATAGAAACACACCACTGGCAAAACTGGTGTTTAGTTTTTTTTTGCTTTTTTACTTTAGCAGAATATCTACAAAGTTTTGCACACATTTGTAATGGAAACGCAGTCGGTGCTGCGTGGGACGTTCAAAACTATACATTTTATTTTGTAATCTAATTAAACTTCTCCACAACTTTCTCTCTAACCTGTCTGCTTTGTTCCTCAAGATACCATTTGTTCTTTAATGTTGTCCAACAAAACCTGTGAACTTTCACTAAACAGCTGGCTTTATGATAGATAATTGCACACAGGTGGGGTCTGTTGGGTAATTAGATGACTTCTAAAGGAAACTGACAGCGCTGTGTATGTTTTCTAAGGGTAAGGCAGGTTTAACTACAAATGTATGCAGCACTTTTTATTTGAAACAAAACAAACTTATATTTTATATTCACTTCACAATTTTACACCAGTTTCTGTTTTGTGCAGATGTGATCCCAAAAGAATACACACACTGAAGTTTCTTTGTAATTCGACTAAATGTGTAAAAGTTCAAGGAGTGTGAAGAGTTTTGTACAAATGTTTTTTTTGAATACATCTGCTATTTCTTTGTCATTTTGTGACTAAATTTTTGAAAACTCATTTTGCATCCTTTTGTATTGCTTTCAAATAGAAGGTGATCATCTATTTGACAAAAGGGGAAAATAGAAATTGCGAGTATTTATACAGAGCCATAGATTATTTTTGGGGGGACTGTTTATGCTCTAATCCATTTTTCTCCCCTTTGCCATGTTATTTTCTTCCACTTGTAACTCTTCATTGTCTTGTGGAAGTTCATATTGTGTCCTGTTGGGCCCTTCTGAAACAATAACAATGATTTTCAGATTCCTTTTATGCACAAAAATAAAGTGACAAATAAACAAAGGAAGAAATGTTTTTGGGTCCAGATCATGTAAATGTCTGAAAATGGCCTCTCTTTAGTAGAATGCAGCCATGATTGATGTAGTTATACTTTATCTGCTGTGACTTGTGCTTGAAAAAGGCTCTTAAATTACTCTATTACACAGTTTATCAAGTACCAAGAGCAAGGAATCATTAACTCCCCCTTCCGGAAAAAAAAAAATCACAACGTGTTTTGATATCTGTGCTGCCATCTAGTGGAAAACCTTCAACTAATTTGTTTGGGGGAATTGCTTCATACTTTTTTCACCTTCGGTCTCGGGCTGTTTTTAACAAAAACACACAGGAAATTCCTCTTTTGCAACAAAAAAAGCCTCCTCTGGTGGTGGTCTAATTAAAGTTCAGCTCAAAGCATCGGCGCAGCCCGCTGAGATACTAAAATAGCCGTCGTGTTATGAAATGTTTAGCTTTAATTTCCTCTGGAACAAGCCGTGTTTTAAAAGTATTTGCAGAGGGAACATTGGTCTCCAGATCGCTCTATGTAAGAACACGTTTGACTTCACTTGAGTTCATGTCCTTAACTGGAACATGGCTTTCTTCTTTCGTTTTATAATCTTTTCTTTACTAATTACATAAAATGTCCAACATATATATATGTACACAAAACGCACACTATAAATAAAAAATTTAAAAAACCCTGCAATATCTTTAGAATGTTATATGATCAAACATTACAGCATGGAAATGGAACAAAATGACCTCCACACAATAAATCATATAAAAATAACTAAATTGTCAGACTTGGAAAATTTAGAAGAAAATGCTGAAGGATTAAAGTGAGACAGGTAGTGGTTTTAAATTGTTGTTCAGAGTTTCTTTGTTGGCTGGATTAAAATAATGACTTCTGTGCGAACTGTAAAAACTCCCTAGCACCATGACTCAATTATGAAGTTCTGTATCTCATGTATACATGAGATATAATTTCTGACACATACATGTGTTGGGATTTTTAATGACTTGCTGCGAACAAACTTACTTGCGTGATTTTAATGTCATTTCTTATTTAATAGAACTGCGATTTTCTTTCTTTTTTGTTTAACAGCAGACAACAGAGGAAGATTTGTGTACATTTGTAATGGAAATGCAGCTTGAAAGCCTCTTCTATCAGTCTGCACTGCACTGTGGCTATACACTACCATGAAGGTGTGGTGTGGTGTGAAACTGTTTGGAGTTTGCAGACTTGATAAAGGGCTTTACAACTTCTCCAAGTGTTTTTTGTGTGTGGTTTCGGTAACTGACGTGCTGCTGGGCCACCACTGCATCCCAGATGCGGTGGTGGCTTATGAGGGCCACTGGAGACATTCAAAAAGAGGAGCAAATTTATCTCAAATTTTTTATTTTATTTAGAAAAATAAGGACATTTCTGACTTTTCAAACTCAGAAGTTTTTTGGCGAAAATTTACTCCTAATTTTTTTTTTTTCAGTGGCCCTAACACGCCGTCCTACTTCCTCGTTGTCTGACCGTCGCATCTGCCGCGCTCTTCCTGAAAGCCGCTAAGACCGCGGGAGGGTTGCCAAACTCCATAAAAGTACATTTAGAAAAAATCTAAACGTGGCTATCCAGAAATTAAACTTAATAGCAAAAACTATAATTTCAACACACTTTCATTGTTGTAAGAGGTAAACATACACCGACAAATAAATCAAAGCCAGCAAATGAGCTGCTTAGCCTTTTCCTTTGTTATTTTGTGAGTCAGAAGCTAAGTTGTTTGGAAATCAGGGATTAGAAATAGAAATTAATTTTTTGTCCTACAATGGAGAAATTCCGGTATTGATACCAAACAGCTATTTGATAGTGGCTTGTTTGGTGAAAAAATAAACACAAAATGTTACCTAAAGTACCTAATACCAACTGTAAAGCACGGTGGTGGAGGGTTGATGATTTCTGTCGGCCACTTTTATGTTTAACTGTTGTTGAGAAAAAAAATTCTTGAGAAAATATATTTACATGAATCTTGAGTTCAATTTTATTCAGTAAAAGATTTCATTTGGCACTGCTGCATCCAGGAATGAAACACTAAAGAAGACATGACAACATAAAACATATTTTACCCAATTCCTTCATTCAGTCAACACTACAGCTTTCCAGGAGTAGCATTACAACGAAAGTATGTATATAACCCTTTACATGATGTCCATCATATATATTTTTCAGCAAAATACATCAAAACCAGCTGTTATTCCCCATCTCTCCCTCCCATAGCGACACTTAGCTAACAGTTCACAGCGTTACTAAAGTTGCTAAATGACGAGGTGTTCTCTACTAGCATCTCAAAACTTTAATGCAGACAGGAAATACATACAATCTCATACACTCTTCTCTTTAAATTTTGTTCAGGTTTCAGCCAAAATCTGAATATTCTTTAAGAAAAATTACAAAAGAAATAGGGTTAGTACAGGGAAACCATGCAGGAAATGCTCTGATATACCAGGAGAAGAGTTATAATACAGGACAGCAACCAGCAGTGCACAATGGCTACAAACTTAGAGTTTTTTTTACATTTGGCAAGCTACAGCGTTAGCTGGCTGTCGTCTCCATCCTATCTGGAGCAAAAACGTAATTTAAGAGTTGGCCAGACTTGGACATTTTTCTATTGTTGGCTTTTCAACCACTAATAATTTATCATACTTGTTGTCGTGTTGTAAAACTGCCTCAAGCCACAACAAGAACTGTGTTCTGAGTGGAAAAAAAAAGCAAATTGAAGCATTTCAATTTGAGAAAGGAAATGTTTTGAGTTATTGCCTCTTTTTCTGCAACCATCTGCTCTATAGATATCCTTCAGGTCCTAATCAATAAACCTCTGATTGTTTGATGAACGCTCTCTGAACATGCATGTTTTATGTGTGCAGGTGTTTGTTTCTTTGTACGTATTAGTTAGATTTTTGAAAAAGCAGTTAAGATGGACACAATAATTGGATTTGTAACAAGAAAACTTGGGGCAGAAAAAGTGCTTATTGCAGGATTGCTTTCTAAACTATATTTATAAATATTTTTTACTTAAAGCAACTTGCTAGGGGCCCTGCATAAGTTGCTGAAATTTGAAGCAATCTATAGAGTTTTGTCAGTAGATGTCTATACACACTCATTGCTACTCGCAGTCAGTCCTGGGCACACTTCTGCTAATCTGCTACCATGCAGATATTAGAGCTAATTGCTTTATTAGGGCTTTAGCATTTTTGCTAACTGTGAAAACATTTAGCATCGTTAGCTTAACTAAATAAATTTTTTCACATAAACTCTGAAGCACTTATTTACTTTGCTGTTTGGTAAACTTTCAGTTGAATAAAGTTTGACGCTCTGTTGAAGTTGAGAATTCTTCAAACGATCAAATCTTATTTGTTGTAACACTTGCTTTGTCATTGACATATGGTTGAATTTCGCATTTTATATTAGCTTCTGCTATATACTATGTTGGTATAGAACTTCAGTACTAGCAGATCTAACTTTTATGATTAGCGCTTTGTGGTTAGCGCAACATTTTAGTTAGCGGTGCCCACCACTGCTTGCAGTCAGCCATTCATGTGGCTTATTATAAAGTGCCTTTGAACAAGCAGCTGTGTTTGTGATTGTCCAACAGAAAAAGTGAATAAATGAGAAATGAGAAAAAGTATGCAAGATAATTCAAATTTGTTCACAAAAACAAAATAAAAGTTTGTTTCGGACTCATCCTCATTTACAATAATACCCCTTAATAAAGTCCATGCAATCAACCGCCATCAGGAGTCACCTAAGTGGTCCACTGTTTGTAATTTAATCTTTCCTCAGGTTCAATTGTTCTGTAACTCTGGAGGGATTGTACGCTCTGTAAATGTAGGCTGTAAAACAAAAGGGCCAAGGAGAAAGGAAATGTTCAAAAGCGCTCTGGTCAGATGAGACCAAAGTTAAACTTTTTGGCTTCAATGTGTGTCTGAGAACTAACACACCATCTACATTGTGCAACACTAGTGACCATAAAATGGAATTCACTTAACGGAGCATGGCAATTTTAAAAAACCTTAATAAAACGTTTTTGCTCTAGGATGAGGTGAAGCTTTTTTTGGCTGTATCAAAATGTGATCAACAAGCGGATTTTAGCACTGGTAGAAAAGAGGAAAAAGACAACAGGAAGTGAGAGCAGGATGATGGCGCGGCATGTGTTTTAATTGACTTATCGCGTGAACATAATTATTCACGTTATGTTAAATGCGTTTTTTTATTTAAAGGAAATACCACAATTGCAAGATTGTTTTTTCAACATTAGCAAAAAAAAAAAAAATAGAAATGTCGACATTTGTAATGGAAACGCAGCTGCTGTTTTGCTTTAGATCAAAGCATATTCAGGTGGCCTAGTCAATGTCTAAAGCTAAATCCAATTGAAAATCTCTGACTAGACCTAAGTTTGGCCAAAGAGGAGGTTTCATTTGTAAAAAATATTCATAAACCCAGCTTCATTTTACAGTCATGCATCACTTTGTGTGTCCAATACACAAAATCCTAAGCAAGTAGATTAAAGTTGTGGCCGTAACGTGTCAAGTGGAAATGATCAAGAGTACATTTCAACGGTACTGAACGAACACAAAGCTCTGCTGCTTGCCTCAACTATGGCTTTGTTGGAAAAGAAGAAGAAAAAAAAAAGAAACAACCTCCCAGTTCACCCAGCTTGACTTTGTTTTCATGTCATATTCCAACTGGGACCGTCACACTGATTTCCTCCTCTTGCCAAACACATTGTTGATGAGCTTGGCCATGGACTTGGAGCCGCTGTAGCGCCGGCGGTCGGCTCGGTACTTCAGGTGCTCCATCACCTGCCTGATGAGCTGGGTGAAGAGGCCAGCGATGTCCTGGTAGCTCTCAGCCGCCGACACCTCCTGGAAGTGGCAGCGGGTTTCCTGCGCCAGGCTGCGGCCTTCGTCCTCTCGCACCTGCCGGACGTGGCACAGGTCCTGCTTGTTACCCACCAGGCACACGGGTACCTCCGAGTCACTGAAACGGGAACGAGTGTTAACTTGGACGGACACTATCATTACATATCCTACGTTTGGACACATTTCTGAACCCAAAACGTTTCCCTTCTGAGTTTGAGGCGGCTGTTCTAGCTTGGTATTGATCTTAATAACCGTATCGATCCCGATCATGAAAAAAAGTCACATTTTTATTTTACTTTTTTTGTAGGAAAGGGAAGTTATTCATTGCAGATCCAAAACTTTAGAACAGATTTTTCACATTTGCTGTATCAAAAGAAAGGCATCTAGTTTTTCTGTTTCTTTTCTTTTGTTTTGCTTGATTGAGCAAATTTACTGTCAGTTATTAAAACCACATTTAGGTCACTGTCTTTCAGAACATTTGCTAATATTTAGTCAAGTTTAATCAGTTAAGTCAATGCTAATTTTGGCACAGCACAGTCGGCTTTTCAGTAAAATTCTCTGGACAGACATGGTTCTAATTATTAGAAAGGTTTGTTTATAAAAAAGATAAATACATTGTGCTGTATTTAACATTTTCAATTGTAATAAAATGAGTACCTTAATTTACCATCTGATTCTATGCTTTGATCTCTTATTTCACTTTATATTTAACATTTTCTAACTACACTTTCTGAAACATTTGAAAGATGTTGCCGTTTATGTTTTACATGTTTGACCAAGATGGTTAACCTATTGTTTTTGTCAGTTTCTTTATTATTTATTTTACATTGGCTAGGAAATGTGATACAGGACTGTTCAGTGTTAGGAACTGGAAACCGATGGCACGGTGAAGACAGCAGTTAGAGTCCTGTTTTATGGACTCTAAAATTTTATGGAAATTACTAAAAATTTCTCCATTTTTAGAAATGGAGATATATTATAGTCCAAACCAAACAGAAGAATCAGTGCAATTCAAGTCACTTGGACTGACTGAACCAATTAAAGTTGTTTTTACACGTTTGACCAAGCTTGTGAAGCTATTGGAGAATTTAAGTGTGCAATACTGATGCAGTTATCAAATAAATTTGTAATTACATTTTTGTCTGTGTTTTTTTAAAAAAAACCCTTTTAAGTCAACTCGGCACTGTTTTTCGGTATCGGAAGTGAAAAAGTGGATCTGCGCCTACTTGGTCCTATCATACAAATGCAACATTCAGATCCTCTTCTTATCTTCAGCAGGAGTTAATGATCTCCTCCTTCTCTTCTCTTCCCTTTCCGTTGGTGAGATGAACTTTCCTGAGCCGGGTTGACGGACTGATGTGGCTTGGCTTGTTTTTCTTGCCCGTCGTCTTGAACCGTTTATCAGGACGCACACGGCTCAGTCGGGACATTCCACAAATTCAAACCTGCACAAAGATTCCTGTTCATCTTCAAAGAGCCAAGTGGAGCTCTTGTTTTCGTTCTGTCTTCCCACCGTATTTTTTTCTTTTGGGGGATGTCTGGGTGCAGTAGATGTAAACAATTCCAACCATTTCACTGCTTCCCTTGTTTAAATATTCTCTCATAAACCAACAGTCTAGTTATGAGAAGAAATGCCTTTTGTTGGAGGTGGCTGGTTAACGATTTCCTTCGTCAGAGTGACTGTTACGCTGCTCATTAAAATTTACGTTGTATATCAGCCCAAATGTTTGTACTGGTGCATCCCTAGTTTTTAGGAGTTGACATTAAAAATGATTTTTCTCCCTGAACAACTTTGGGAAAGTGATTTCTGCAATCAATTATAGCAACTGTTCAGCATGGAGGGTTGCTTTTAGAAATATTATAGTCAAACCAAACAGAAGAATTGACCCAACTAATGTTTCTTAGTGTTTGTCACTTAGCTTTTATCTCTGGTTTCAGTGTCGTTTTTGTAGTATATTGCACATTTTGTTAATTAAGAACATTTTTATATTTTCCTCTGTCAAACAGTCTGCCATCTTTTTTTACTTTTGAAAAACATGGGTATTTTTGAGTTTGAGTTTTTTTTTCTAAAGATTTTCAAAGATTAATCTCAAAATTTCAGAGGGTTATTTTAGCAAATTTTTGGATTTTCAAAGTCAGAAATTCCCCCAAAAAATATTTGGGGGGGGGATTTTTGAGGTTTTTTTTTTTGCAGAAATGCACACCTCTTTTTTCCGCCTTATCTACAGTGGCTCTAACACGCCGCTGTAGTTACTTTCTGCGCTCTCAAATTCACAACAGAACTTCCATAAATGATTACAGTAGGATACACGTCTACCTGTAAAACAATTAGAGGCTAACAGGAAAAGCCTCATTGCTAAACAAACCTCTGAGCTGTCAGAGCTCCTTACAGCTAGATGACATCAGCGTGTTGTTATTTCTGATCTACTGTTCTCTGTGGCCGTGTTGAGTTGTGTTGCCTCTGACCCTTTGCAGCTGTCGGTGCGCCCTTCCCGGATCTGCCGCAGGATGCTTTTGGCGTTGATGAAGGAAGAGCGGTCACTGATGTTGTACACCACCACGAAGCCGTCTGCCCAGTCCACTGGCTCCTCCAGGATGCACCGGGTCTCGGAGCTCTGCTGACAGGGGGACGTGTTTTTATTCTAAAATCATTACAAAAGTACAAAAAAAAAGAACAAGAAGAAGCAGCTTTAATTAAATTTTGTATTCTAAAAATGTTATTAGCTACCTAAGTTTCTATGAGTATCTTATGCAGTTTTCATGTCTGAAAGCTATGTATAACACCTTGTAGAAGTATTCATATACCCTTCTGTTTTCACGTATTACAACCACACAGTGACTATAGAAAGTATTCAACCTCTTTGGATGTTTTACCCTTTAACTCAGAGAATAGACTTTAAAATACTTCTGTTAGTTTCTATTTGCTAAATGCCACAATAAAGTGTCAGAGAAATCAGAGATTTATACTGTATGTCAGAGATTTATATATGATTGTCAAACTCAGACGTTTACATACAGAATGATTTCTGTCTCTTCAAACAATGAGGTGAAGCCCAAATGATCACGTGGTGAGGAACTGGTGCACTTCATGAAATAGATGACATCATGAGGAAAACAACATTATGTGAAAATATTGAAGCAACATCCAAGTCAAGGTTTATTTATTAATGTTTTTAAAATTAGAAGTTTACATAAATTTCCTCTGTATTTGTTAGCATTGCCTTGGACTGAATGAATTTTATGAAGTGCACCAGCTCCTCACCACGTCATCATCTGGGCGTTCCCTCAAAACTTGTCTAGAAGCTGACTTTTGTCTATCTAAAGTAAGGAACACTGAAAATAAGAGAAAAAGCAGGAAAGTTCAACCTGGGCTTCGTATTGTAGCTTTGAGATGTGAGCCGTACCTGAGAGCAGGGGTCAAACACTTCGAGGTTCAGCTGCCTGCCGTCGATCGACAGCCTCTTATGGTACAAAGAGTCTGTAAACGAGAGAGAAAAAGGACAAAACCTATAGGCATAAATATTATTGCCTCTTTATTCTGTTTGATTTGTGCATTTTGTGTTTATGAGTGACATACATTTAGAATTTGCCCTTTACAAATTAACTACACTCTTGTTTGTTTGCATGGATTTTAAAACCTGTTAACCTCCACCCGCCAGAAGCTTATGCACAATTGTTTTACATTCCCAAATGCCAATGGTCGCAAAAATAGTATACTAACTCCCACATGCTTATGGTTTATCACATTTGAAAGCTCTTTTCTTCTAGTTTCTGGAGATATGTGTATGAACTCTGTAGGTGGTTCACAACTTGAGTTATGAGTCTTCAAACATGTCCAAAAATTCAGATTTTTTTCCTCGGAAAAAAAACAACAAATTTGACAGCCTGTATTTTTGGCATACAATATGTTAGAGCTTTCAAACTCTCTA